>JAVXUP010004648.1:0-28181 GCA_033070095.1 Escallonia herrerae
CGACGACTACAAAAAAGTGAAGTATACAGATCCAAGAGAGTATTATTGCGGTTTGCGAAGAGAATGGGCACATAGAGTCAAGGAATCAGAAGCACTACACCAAGATCTCATCGCCCTGAGAGCACCCTTGCTGCATCGTCGTTCACTTAGTATGGCACGGCCTAAAGTTAAGGAGTGTAAGAAAGCTGTGAGCCGAATTCGAAAGGAGAATAACCGAATGTTGCTGCGTAGAAAACGATTTTACATGCTTCAACTTGCCGAAGAAATGGCAGAGGCTAGTGGGAGGCACCTCACTTCAAACGAGAGAAACAATATTTTAACCAATGATCAGTACTTATCTGATGAATATATGTCTAATGAAGAGTGAAATATCCCTCTTCCCACTTGGTGTTAGGATTTTATTCCGTTATTAGTTTTGCACGTCGTTGTAATAAGCGAACCTCGCCACTGCATTTGTTATTTTAAAGCATTTGTTTGTGTAATACTTCTGTGGCTGCACGTGTACTTTGCGCAATGGTTAGGATCTATAACAACACCTCTGCAGCTTCTAATCTATCTAAAGCTATCCCTATGCATATATAAAAGTTGTCATGGTGGCTAACTTATAATGCTCTCAGAAGGTAAGCACAAGGGGCTCAGCAACTGAGTCAAACTAATGATTACGTGATCTGAACATTGGTAAAGTCAATATCATCTCAAATTCCAAGTTAAGGTAGCTCCGAGCTGCTATCATGTTTTGTTTTTACAAAGAAAGATGTTGAAGGTTTTAAAAATAGAAACCAAGATTTCCAGTGCGTGGTTTCTAACGGAGATTACAAGTGAAATCTCTGTTAGAAACCACGTTTTCTTTTGAAAATGTCATTTACCATGAAATCTTTGTTACAAAGTGAGATTTCCATTTACCGCCTTTGAAAACTTGGTTAGATTTCTTTTGAAAATGCGATTTTGGTGGCACGACTTAAATGTGCCAACTTTTCTTTTAAAAGCAAAGATTTCAATTGAAAATGCGATTCTGGAAAGCGATTTCAACATGGAAACTCTGTTAGAAACCACGTTTTCTGTTGAAAACGTCATTTACCATGAAATCTCTGCTACAAAGAGAGATTTCCATTTAACGCCAGGATTTCTTTTGAAAATGTGATTTCGGATAACGACTTGAAAAATGTGCCAACTTTTCTTTTAGAAGCCAAGATTTCAATTGAAAACGCGATTCTGGAAAGCGATTTCAACATGAAAACTCTGTTGGAAACCACGTTTTCTGTTGAAAACGTCATTTACCATGAAATCTCTGCTACAAAGAGAGATTTCCATTTAACGCCAAGATTTCGTATGAAAATGTGATTTCGGATAACGACTTAAATGTGCCAACTTTTCTTTTAGAAGCCAAGATTTCAATTGAAAACGCGATTCTGGAAAGCGATTTCAACATGAAAACTCTGTTAGAAACGACGTTTTCTGTTGAAAACGTCGTTTACCATGAAATCGCTGTTACAAAGAGAGATTTCCATTTACGGCCAAGATTTCCTTTGAAAATGTGATTTTGGAAAACGACTTAAATGTGCCAACTTTTCCTTTAGAAGCCAAGATTTCAATTGAAAACGCGATTCGGGAAAACGATTTCAACATGAAAACTCTGTTAGAAATGACGTTTTCTGTTAAAAACGTCATTTACCATGAAATCTCCGTTACAAAGTGAGATTTTCATTTACGGCTTTTACGAGATTTCTTTTGAAAATGTGATTTTGAAAAACGACTTAAATGTGCATAATGAAAACGTGGGTTTGGAAGACGATTTCAACATGAAATCTTGGTTAGAAGCCAAGATCTCTGTTCTTGTCAGAAAGCTTGGTTAGAAACCACGATTTCATGAAAACGTGCTTTAAAAATGCGATTTCTAATTTCAGAATTTCTTTTTTTTCATGTTCTCCTCAATTTTGTTTAAAGATGTAAAAAAAAGTAAACCAAATGAAAACGTTCTTTCAAAACACGATTTCCCGGTTGAAATCTCTCTTTAGAATAACGATTTCCAAAAAGGGGTTACTCGGGTAAATAAGGTTCAAAATGGGATAAAACAGTAATCAAGTTCTAAAAATACGTCATTAAGGGCAAAAACTCCATTTAGAATCACAAGAAAAAAACAAGAATAGGCAACTATCACAGGCGGTAATTGACGATGAGCAGTGTCAAGGCACTACGAAGTCAAAAATTACACACATCATAAAACCCGGCTAACAAAACTTCATCCTTCATCGAAGCTCTTTTAGGGAGGGAGATATATTTGCAACATATATATTGCCTGTTAAAACTGTCTTGCAGAATCTTTCCCAGCAAGCTTAACTTATGCTGATAATATGATATATACACATCACTTGTTAGTATAATACAACAGTTTGCTTACAAAAAATGGCAATGAAACGGGTCCAAGTTGTTACCCTGTGTACTCATCAATTGCAACTCATAACAAGGATGGGGACTTGGACACTGAATGCACGGCTTAATAACAACTACAATTAGCATCACGTACATTGAATAAGTTTGAAAGTCCCAAAAGAGGTGCAATATGTACACATTACAGTCTGCAACAGCCGGATCAAGATCCAGGGCAACACCGGCTGCTATACCGTGAAATAGAGTCCCATATATTGGATCCCATTGCGGAATCAGCTTGCTATTGTTGCCATGCTTCTAGTTCGGTTGAAGAGCTCTGTTGTACCCCTTCGGTGTGCAGCTACAAAAATAGGGCAGCTAAGCCAAAATGATCCAGATTTACATCGATATTTACAATCCACGCCCGCAACCTGTGAAGAGTGTACGCTTGAATCAGGATAATTGATCACATGGGTCATTCATTACAGAACAGAGAGCACATGCACATGCAAAGAACACTGAAAATAGCCACTGAATAACAATGTCACGTACGGCGAAAATTAAAAGAGGTTGAAAAACAAGGCAAAACTAGAAAAAGACACAAACTAGTGCCCGAAGTTTGGCTCAACAGTCAAAACTACACTGGCCTACCTTGTTACTATGATACCTAATATGCTTGTCCCTAATCCACTGCAAGCCATCAGAATTTCACTCTCATGTCCTCCCAACACATCGCTCGACCAAAACCCCTGCCCAGACAATATTGCAAATTAAATTTACCTCGAGTCAATGATTCAAAGTATACCCTGCCACCCACCTCATACTTATATGCACTAATGCTCTCATCCGGATTCCAGCTCCATATCGGATCATGTGGTCGAACCCTGGTCATTGTTCAATCCTCCATACATTCCAATATACAATGCCCACGGATTGGCTGGTTCTCGTACCAGCCAATTAGCTCTCGTATTCTTGGGCATAAGCCATCTAATCATGTGGTAAATCTTCCTTATCATATTACCTTTCCTGGGCTCACCCGCTTAGTGAGGTTTTTGTAGCACGCTCATGAGGTTCTTAAAAGTAATCCCACTTGGGTTAGCCTGCTCACTTGCAATCTGATGTGGACGGCGGTCACAGCATCGAAAGCACAAGCCCTTCGGGCAGATTTCTATGGCCAAATGCTAAAGCAGAGAACTGACGTGCCCACCTACTATGACATGGGTTGACACATTAGGGCCAACATCGAACAGGCTTAGGGCCTATTTTACAAGCCAAATTGCAGTGCCCTGTTCGTATTTGATCAAGAGCAAGTGGATGAAGGAGAGGAGGGCTGGCATGGGTTAATTTGCCTATAGGTCGTGATCTTAGAAACCTTCGCCACAGGTTCAACACTTGGTATCGAGCAGATGGCACCCATCCGGCCCCCGGTACCCCCTCCTTTTCTCTCACTATATCCAGTATAATATACCAAGAAATCCACAATATTACCATAAACATAAAATGAAATTCCTCCAAGGATATGTAACTTACAAACTCTTGCCAATGACAGCTTACCTCAATTCAAGAGACCTCGCAGCAATACTGTCAAAAGGACTCTTGTTTCGTAAGGGTGAAGCCACGGAGAATTTAATATGAATTATATAAAGCAATGGTAGTTAATTGTATACTCTAGACAAGTCTAACGTAAATGTTGACTGAAATACAAACAGTAATAACATATGAATCAACAGACATGATTTGCATCCGGCCTATGCCTTGGCCACTGTGATATTGACCTCATACTTGTCTCCGGTACTAGATCTGCGTCGCATTTTAATGTTTGTTCTAAATCTTGCCAGTTGCTTCAATCCATAGCTAACCCTGGCCCGGCCCTTTCAGTTTAGACAAAATATACGTCATGGGCTATCATTTTCAAGTGAGAGCCTGCTCTTGCGCAGGACTGCTACCATCCTCGGTGCCAAGTAGGCACCTGGGTTTACAGCTTCCAACAGTCAACTTGGGGTCTCAATTACCGCCCTTCCCGAGTGTTTGCAACAAATGTTTTCTCTGTGAGAGCCCCTAAAAGCTGGGGCCTTCTACAGGCTAAAGTGTCTGTCATCTTTGCAAATTTGACAGACACCTTTGAGGCATATATTGGCATGATTAATTGACTACACAAACAGACACCGATATGAACGCGTTGAAATAAGAAGTAAGCAAAGAGTAAAATTCAGGCATGTGGAGAAATGAGAATAAATGTGCAGTCCAGTGATGCCGCTGTAACAACACACTGGACACGTTTCGAAAACGGTGCGTGTTTGAGCCAATGTGTCAATTCAACGCATCACAACGTAAGATTAGCACATAAAACTATAGTTAGATATCAGTTTTCATCAGAAACTAAAGCTACGAACCAGTTAAATTCCTTGGGTGTTTGTGATATAGGTGGTTGCCGCTTCATTTATTGCACTCTTGCAGCTCGAACGATTGTGACCGGTTTGATTGCAACGAGAGCAACGAGAAATCCGCTTGCCCTGAAATTGCGACTCTATTCGAGCGGTGCGTGGGCGACCAGCAGGCCGCTTGGTTCTTGGTGGCTGCATGAGGTAGAGGCCCCTAGGATTACCTTTTCTACAATCTTCCTCGACATCCCACTGGATCTGGTCAAATGTCGGCTCATCGAAGGTCAGAACCGGAGGAATTTGATGCTTGTACAAATGCTTTTGCTGGTCCACCAGGAAGACGCGATCGACAAGGTCATAAACGCTCATCCCGGACTTGGGAAGGACTTCCATGGCATGTGGACAGGGAATCCCCGTATAGTCCATCTCCTGGCAACTACACCATCGCTGTGACAGATCCACGGCATAGTTGTTATTTTTGCTATCAGAGACTGTGAAGGTTTGGTCGAACATACACCTGCTGCTAAGGGACAATGCTCTGCTCTTAGATTTTTCAATCTTTTCTTCAATTCGGGGACCAACAGGTGCACGCCACTTGGAAATGCTTTCGCTTTTTGCGGCCAAGAAAGCTGTAAGAGACACAACGTGCTCTTTGATGAAACGATGAATATTTAGTTCCCGGAGGTGATGCTTACCAAGCCATGCATTGTACGATTCAGCTGGATTTGAGGATAACCAATCCCATCTCTTCAAGGGAAAATAAGCATTAGCCCAGTGCTGTGGCTTGTTTTGTTCCAGCCAAAGGGAAAAGTTATTGTCCAGCTTGCACATCTCATTGTAGTGGTGCATAAATTGGCTATGATCACGAGCTCTCCCAAGCTTGTCCAGCAGTTCCAATGCAGAATTGCATTTCTTCGTCTTCCATCCGTTATTCTTCACCAAATATTTGCGAAAGTTTTCCTTTAGGTGACGAAGACAATGAGAATTGCAGTCAGGCCCAAATACCTTCTCGATGCCATTGACTAGACTCTTGTTCCTATCCGTCATAAACATAAATTTGGTGTCCTGGTCCAGCACTTCTCGCAGCTCACTCAGAAACCAATCCCAATCAACATCATTCTCGGCGGAGGCTATGGAATATGCCAACGGATACAACCCGTTGTTCGAGTCCAGAGCACAAGCAGAGAAAACGCAACCTTTATAGAAGTTCTTGAGAAAACAGGAGTCAATGAAAATCAAGGGCCTGCATGCACTATGGAAACCGGCAATGGACGTACCGTAAGCTACGAACAATTGATTAAACCGGTGATTGTCTTCGCTCGCTGTCCGGTACGTCGCACGTGTCCCAGGAATTACAGTAGTTAGTCGTTCACATAACCATGGAACGTATGCATAACCTTCGGCTGGAACACCACCCTCAATGCTAGCCTTTGCCCACTCTTTCACGCTCCAGGCCTGATTGTAAGACATGCGAACCTTGTGATCTTCGTGGAAGATGGTTCGTATCTTGTTAGGGCTGAAATCAGGGCTCTCAACAATCTTCCTTTTAAACTTCTCCCCAAGATACTTTGCCTTTACAACGGGGACGTAACCAGCATCATCACCCATGTTGTGCGAGTGAGTCGCCGTGTAGGTTATTACTCTAACGTACGTTGATTCCCCGTCGCACGTGGCCGTTAGATACCATGGACATCCCTTAATGCTGCATATTGCCCGTAGATAACCCTTGCTGTTGTCCTTCCACACACACTTGAACTTCTTGTTGAGCGTAAGGAAGTACAAGCACCGCCGAAATGCTTTTATATCTTCGAATAGGCTGCCTTTCTGGAAATGCACGTCGGCAACATTTGAAGCAACAATCGTACCATCTATGATCAGATTTTCGGGGGGATCATATACGGGAGATGCAGGTTCAAAGCAGGATGAGGTTAGTTCCAGTGTACAATCGTTAAAAGCATGATCATAACCTGAGGAGGCTGGACTTGGTTCCACATCGCTGGTGATAGCAGGAACTTCTTGTGTCGGAGAGGATGAAACGTGTTTCAGTGGACTATCAACTAGCATGGTGCGGAGTTGAGCGTCATCACCAGGTCCAGGAAGATGAGCGTTGTCACGCTCACAGTGGACAGCAGGCCCAGGCAATGTGCAATGATTTGGCACCCTACAAACAAGAATTTACATGTCAACGGTCACGTCAATCATACAAGCAAAACAAAAAGATATGCCAGCATTAAAGTCAGTACGTCGGGTTGGCTGAATGTCCTGCTTGCGGCATCGCATCGCCGATGAAAACATGAACTTTGGTTCCAGAATGTAACCGCAACATTAGAGTCAAAGCCCGCTGGTTTTGCAGCGACACCAGCTGTCCCGTCTCTTCGTTTGTGCAAAATACAAATGACTTGTCGCGTGAATCAATAGAACACGCTTCACAGGCCTCGGCTACGAACTGATCATACGAGGTTGTTTCATCCATGAATAGTAGTTGGTTGTTTCCTCCCTCTACGACAATGTGACCAGCAACTTCGCGTCTATCGCCCCCCAGTGGCAAAGGCAATATAACTCCTTCATGCTTCCCATGTAGCGGCTGCATATATCAAATCATCAACGAAGATGCCTTACATTATACAATGGCATGTCTTCTTCATGCATATCCATATTGTAAAATGCAATGCTTTTGTACACATAGTACATATAAAGGTAAAAAAATAAAGGGAATGAGTCAGAATGATCATAGAACGTAAACTAATAACTATTGGCTGTGGTAAAGATTGTCACTCGCCAAAGAAAACGTTCGAGGCAGGTAATACCGTGTTGGTAACACCGATGTTTGCACAAAGGTAATGATGGCAGTGAAGAAGAATGGGGAGCATTTATATCTATTGTCGAAGACCAATTTATCGAATATGGATGTGAAGATCATGAATGGGAGTTTGTATTTCCTGAAACTCAACAAGATGTTGGTTTCACTACGGTACATGAAGAGGTCTCCCCCAGTTTAGGGGGAAGGAAGTAGACGGAAGAGTTCAGACCACTCCAAAGAATGGATCGACGACGCTGGATGATCAAACATTCAAGAAGTGATGAAGGCAAGTTGATAGCAAGACTAACTAGCTGGGAAAAAGGATTATGGTAAGGTAAAGTGACCATGTTCACCAATGTCAAGGCTTGAAGATCAGTTGGCTGAAGAGTATATACGATGTCCCTACTATGAAGAAAATCTGCACTACAGTGTCCCAACTAACTAAATCTGGAGGTGATGTTATCTTTGGACGTGATGATGAGAAGGTATATGAAAGAGAGCAAATTCCAAGTGATCCTTACATGCGAGGAAGAAGATCAAAATATCTGAGTCATGACAGCCCAATAAGCTTATATTGACGGAACAGGAATGAATGAAACATCTGATCTATGGCATGCAAGTCTTGCTCGTGTCGGTAACAAAGCGCTCAGAGCAATGTGCAAAGACAACTGGTCAACTGACTTCCTCCCAAGAAGTTAGATCTGACATTGTATGCCAAGGCACACCAATTTCCATGTACCGAATCATCAGCTCAAGCGAAAATGCCACTTGAGCTGATAGTCTTACGTGTTTGCCAAGAGGAAAGGGAGATCCCTAGGAGGCAAGAAGAATAAGTTATTTTTTGGTGAGGGTTTTTCTAGATATGTGTGGGCCTATATTATCAAAAGAAAAATCTCAATCGTTTGCAATGCGTTTTCAACTAACTATTTGGTTAAAAAATTCTACAATGAAATTTACTTTTAGCAATCACGATGGATAAAATCCTACTCAATTTCAAATCTCTTGGACTTTCTAAGCCTTCTTTTATCATGAAAAGAATGAAATTTATGAAATACATTTTAATTAAATATATAACAACATATCAATAATTAAAGACACGAACCAGCCAAGTACAATAGATAAATAGTCTCCGAAGATTCAAAAAACTTGATCGTGTTTAAAACATAGTTACATTATGTTCTTCAAAAAACATAGCTAGAACATAATTAAGATTATGGACCGAATTGAGGTAGAATGTTTGTTCCAGATGCGAACAGGTTTACTTTTCAGAAGTTGCAATCATTTGATACTATACTTAAGCCCTCAGTCTACCTTCTCATTTCTTTTAACCAATGGAGTTTTATCATTCTCTTCCCCTCAGTTATCTTGGAGCTTGGTGTGTTTTGTGAACCCGGCCAACATATGGCATAATATGGCATAATCCACTAAAAATAATCCATGAAAGGGCAGTAAATCAAAATATAAATAGAGAACAGTAGGGGTTTAAAAGAAAAACTGGAGAGTAGAGAAGCAGAATATAAGAGACTCTAAGGCATTCACTTTTGCGGATATGTCTTGCATATAGATGCACACCGAAGCAGGCATATACTTTTAACAGATTAATTCTATTACCATGTCTCTTTCTAATAACAGGATAGTGTCTTTTGTCAAGCCAGCAAAATCTTTTTAAGCCTGATAATAAGCGGCTGAACTTTAGGATCAGGAAATTTTTTCCTTTATGATCTACATTGTTTTTGAAGCTGGGGACTTGACGCTTGCCCCTTATCTTCTACCACCTAGATGATCTCTTTGTTATTCCCTGCTAGTTACCTTAATATGTTATTGCTAATGAGATAATTCTAAGTCATGAAACAAAATCAGACAAAAACAAACAAATATTAACCAACTTCAGAAGACACTTGACATCATATACACGTCTCAGGTAGCCTTAACACCACTAATGTCGCATTAAAAGCATCTTACCTCCCCTGGACAATATTTAAAATCTGCAAATATAGATTAACATGATAACATACTTGGTAAAATTTTAGGCCTTTAATTATTAATCATTGATGTTTCCTACATCGGCTTATATTCTCGAGAATAGAAATGTTAGGGTTGTTTCGGTCTTTATTGCCTAACTGAAGGATGCATACATCAAGGCAGGACTATTTCAAGGCATTTTCTTTATTTTTCTAATATATGCTTGATGCTAAAGATTTCATATAACTGGCTAAAGAACAAAGTTTTGTGATAGTATAGACAGAAGTAATTGAACAAAAAATCACATAATTAGATTGCAAGTTGTGTAAATAATACGCAGAGTAGAATATAGTGCATATTCTGTTGTAGTCGTACATCTGTGTCTAGAATATTCTAATACCACTTTTATTTTCTTCGGGATGCATCACTAAAACCATGTTTCTTAAATTACCAGTCAATCCTAATGTCCCATAAAATGCTCCTTAATTGATGCTAGCTTAAACATATTGTGAAGCAGAAGGAATTACTGGAAAGATTCATGCAACAAGGTTTAGTTTGTTGCATGAATCTTTCCAAAATGAGGTGTCTACCACTGGCTGAGATCAGTTCTAAACGTTAACTCTTCCTCTGGGGCCCTTATAATTGACAAGTGAGAGATGCATAATGACTCCAAAACCAACTTGGTTGACCTCTAAATCAATGTGTGTGGCATAAGGGACATATCTTGCTGCAAGCAAAAGAATGGCATTCCAGATTCATTGTCTCGCATGACATGCATATGTGGCTCTACATTATGATGATGCTCAATCCGGAGTGGGCTTGTAGTTCCCAAAATTCTTCTTTCTGGAAACTTCAATGATATTACGATACTATCATAGCTCATGATGGCAGGGCGAACAAAATCTTCCATGTAAAATCATTTGTCGTGGCAATAACCTTCTTTTTTTAATTGTGCATCTTCTTCTTTTTCTTTTGTTATACGTGTGTGATATCTTCGTCTACCCAATTGAATACTTCGAGCTCACGGTGGGTTTTTTTGTTTAAGTCTATAGCTCTTCTTTTTCTTGTAGTTGCACTCATTAGAGTGCACTCATTCCTTTGTCATTTCAATTGGTGTACATTAAGTTGACGTACAAAGCAACAGCAAGGTATAGAGAGAAGTATGAGATTGCATTGAACTCGTGGACAGTGTTTACGAGTCATCATCGTCATCTAGGCCTTCGTCCCACATCGTTACTTCGGCTAAATGAATCCTTTTCTTTCATTTCCCTCAATTAAAGCATAGGACTTACTAGCACATGTTTTCTTACAAATCTTTAGCTATCAAGTACTTTCACACAACTTATACATCTAAATCGTCTTAACCAATCAACTTGTCACAAATCAACTTCTTCTTACAACGTCGCTAGCCTTGCTGCTGTCCTATAAAGCTTTGCTTAAAGTTTGAGAAAGATAACAAAATCACAAAGCACCCAAAAGCCAATCTCTGCTTTAATGGACTGCTCTAAATCCTGCAGGCAACATGCTCGTCAACCTCTCCCTCCTTGTGCCCATCCATTTTAATTTCTTCCCGAGTGCCTCCTAGTTTTACTAAAATTGAATCGCATCTCCTGCTTAATCCAAAACCTTTGAATTTCAAATTACTCCCATAACTTTAACTTAACTCACTCCTACTCTAGCCTCATCAAATTAAACTAGATCATTCGCAAATAAAATAAAATGACGAACGTCATCCTAAATATGATTACTGAGCTTCTCCATCACCAAGGTAAAACCATAAGCTTCTAAAATCAAAGCCTTGGTGAAGTCCATTTTATTGTTCTCGCGTTAGTAGTAGCTCGTTCAAACATATCCTTCATCAAATCAACATAGCTTATAGGGACTCCTTTTTCACTAGAGCTTGCTACTCATAAATCTACAAAGACCATGCGAAGATACACTCTTGTGAAGCAGAAGGAATTACTGGAAAGATTCATGCAACAAACTAAACCTTTGACCGATTAATTCCGAATACTACCACTTCCTTCTCATTGAAATTGCATCAATACTGTTGGTCTCAAGTCTCAACAGAAACAACAGAACCAAGTATGTTAGCTTAAACTTCAAATGTCAAATTATACTAAACCAAATCTAGCTCGAGTAACCAAATCTGAAATTTGGTCTCCATAATAGAAGACACGTTAATCTTGACCTCAAAAATTCATTTCTTAAACTTTTGAGGGCTTTCCTTATACTTTGAAGTGCTGAAACCTCTAAGTGCCCCATTAAAACTTAATCAATCACTACGTAACTTATAATTGTAATTTAACTTAGCCATGAAAATTGGCATATGATTCCAAGGTAAACTTCATGATAGCAGTAAATCACTGTGCAGACACGTGTGCATAATATAAATATGGGGGTATATGCGTGAAACTTAAAAGGAAATCATCCATGTTTTACACAAGCTACATATGTATACTCCCGTACACAAGCATGTACATATCTTCGAACTAAAGCAAATAGTATACGTCAAGCACCTATTCAGAAAAAGAAGTTAGCTTGTTATTACTTGCACTAAACTCAAAGCACTCACTCACCTCAACCTTTGAGAGAGAGGTGCACATCTAAGTTAAAAGCAACACTCATTCTGTTACCTAGGCTATTTGTGATCTGGCTTCTCAAAAAACTTTCCTGGTGACAATCACAGCCCCGCATGCTTTTAGCTGCGTATTCTAGTGGGAACATTGATAGGGCCAATAACTAAAAAGGCAGTGGCACCACAGCTTTGCCGTCCATCAGAATGCTTTATGAGAACTTGTAACTGTTGTAATCGTTGGAACATATATTTTGCCCATGTTCTCCTCCCCTTATCGTCCGCATCTTCTCTATCTTATAATTAAAGTGAGAGCATATTACGTGTCGTCGGGTAAAATTATCTACAACGATTTCAATTAAATATCAAAAAGCTCGTAAGCTAGAAATTCGCTTATCTGATCGATCTATTGTCGGTTCAAGTTGATTCTCCGTTTTATTTTCGTATCTCACTTCTAAATTTGTCACAGTGTCTATTTGCTTCTTTTTTTTTTCAACAAAGGCTTCATGTATGTCCAACCCCCTAGAACAATATGCATGGGTAAAAAGACAATCAACTAAACCAAATGCATAAATTCAAAGCAGGGGACTATATTCTTGAACTGTAGTGGAGCAATGACAGAAAAGAAAGGAGACTAACTTCTAAAACTGCAATGGAATTCTAGCAATAACTAATTAGCTGACATTTTCACTGATGATACCATCAGAATTCCCTCCTTTAATAAATAGTAATAGTTGCCAAGGCACAAGCCTCACAAACTTAAAAAAAAAAAAAAGGGAAGTTGCAAATGTTGAGAAGGCCCAGTTTACTCGCTCCGGTCTTTTTCAAAACATGTTGCCTATATTACAGTTGCTAATGTTTCTTCGTCTAATGTGCAACACCAGAATTGCTTGTTACACCAACCTTGTCATTTCCTTAATACAGTCGTACACGCCATACACCTCTCAACTACTTTATAAAGCCGCAGCCACGCTGGTTAAACAGCAGTTTCGCTTTTACTGGTTAAAATGACGCTACTTGGCAAGATTGAACTAGAAGATACCACAAGTTTTAAGCTAAGCAACGACCTTTTACTAGTTCTAACTCCATCTTCACCTTTTTTAAAAACTGGCAGTGCCTCTCCTCGTCAATCTCATACAGCACATGTGCCACCTCGACTTCTTCTAAACCATAACGAAAAGCAACAGAACATGAAAAACCGAAAGAGGGCATTCATCGCCAGGACAAAAGAACAGAAACAACACAAAACTAGGGCTTTACAGTAGCGCGAACGAACAAACGTAGAAGAAACATGCTGATCACTCAAAAAATGTAAGAAGGGGTACCTTTACACTGGCGCGCACCAACGTCGAGCTTCAGAATGCGATCTTCAGTGCCTCTACAGCGACATGCATGAAACGATCCTTGAATTTCTCGTCACGGCATCCGTTACGACAGCGGGGTTGGGGGAAGGACCACCACGTAGTGGTGGTTGGGGGCGGAGGGGTTGGGCGAAGGGGATAGAGGACCGTGAGGGTGCAGGTGGTGGCGGTGCTGTGTGCGGGGAGGAGACACCCGTGCGTAGAGGCTGGAAACAGAGTGCGGGTTGGTGGGGGACGTGTCTCTAGGATTGGGGAAAAGTCCCGGTTGGAGGGAAATATGGGGGGTGGGGGTTGGCGCACGTGGGGTGGGGGTCACCTGGGGGGGTGGGGGTCACCTGGGGGGTGGGGTGGGGATGGAGTGGAGTGGGTTAGGCAGAATTTTGGAGGGAAGGGCCTGAAGGGATTGAGGGAAAGGGCTGGGCAGATTGACCGAAGTGGGTGAGCTGTGGGGAGGGGTATTTTGGGGAAGGGGAAATGTTGATTTTTTAGAAACCCATTTTTCCACAACTCACCCCACCTTTCAGAAATTTTAGGAATTGGCCCCCTCTTTTCACAATTTCCACAAAAAAAACCCATCAACCCCAAATATTTAATCACAAATCCCATGTTTTCCTAATTTTCCCAATTTTTTTAGGAAAATTAGGAAAAGATGGGTTTTGGAAATAAAACTTAGTGGAAGGTGGGATTGTTTTGAAAAGTTATGAAAAAGTGGGGTGACTTTTTAAAATTTTTGAACAAGGGGTAGACTTAGAAAAAAATGGGTTTTTGAAATCCTTTACTTTGATCTTCCCGAATTACCCCTGCTCCCAAAATTGTTGATCCATGTTCTGGTACAAGTCATTTTCTGCAAGAATGCAAGTACGGTTATGCAAAGATGTTTGTCATTTTGTGCAGATATTCAAGTCGATTATTCTATTCCAAAGGATGCAATACTAAATTTGTCAAACATTGGTTTGTAATCATTTCTGAATCACAAAAGGTATTTTTTTTTAATTTTTCAGGCTGACCCACGATTTGTTCGGAACAGATTTCTACTGGAAGAGCTTATTAGGAATAAGGTTTGAACCAAAATGTTGCTTTTGTTTGGCACGAGTATCATTGGGTTGGTACAACCAATATTTTTTCTTTTTTGTAGCAAATGAATTTAAATACTATTATTTATTTACTGCAGAAACGTTTGTCAAATATATTGTCCAGTGGACATATGAGATACTAAAAGAAGAACTATATTTTGTAAAAAAATGTCTAATATCAGTTCGCGGTATCCTGCTAGTTGGCTAAGTTAGAGAACTATATTTTCTAGAAAAATGTCTAATATCAGTTCACGGTATCTGTCAGTTGGCTAAGTTAGAGTACTTGCGCCTTAAATAAACTCGTCAATTATTACATTTGGGAGATACTAAAGGAAGATAGTTCTTCTTTTACATCATCTATGCGAAACAATTGTTCTAATAAGGGTTCAAACGTAAAGAGACATGGGATATATATATATATATATATATATATATATATATATATATATATATATATATATATATATATAAAGTCACATACTTGTACATTCCAAGCAATTCAGAAATACTACTTCAACAATCTTTTGATAAAGAAAAAAGAAGTAACAGATCTGCTCTAAATACGCCGCATGAAGACATAAGGATGCAAACTATTGAAAAAGTTAGAAACTATCTAAATCCATCCATCTAGAATAATACCAGCAAAAATGAGGACCGAAAACTTCCAAACTCTAGCAGTTGTTCGGTTGCAATAAAATTAACAGTATCTCCTTCCAGGTTTGCATCTCTTCTCCAGATTCTTGTACTTAAAACAAACCATGCACTCATATAAATGATTTTATATTGCCAAGCCAAAAGTAACAAAGAGTGATGAACAATCCTCGCTTTAAAAAAATGGATTTTTTTGAAACTTAAGAGTGATACTAACCAAACTACCCCTCCTCATCTTCTCTTCCAAATCAGCTTTCCCTCCAAACTACATGTCCCTCACCCCCCCCTCCTCTCCCCTGCCCACGCCTCAACCCACCCCACCCACCTATTATAATTTTCAAAATAAAAAATTCCAAACTCGTTAATCTCCTTCATGAAGAACAACTTCCATGCAAATGCTTTAGCCCCCTTTCTTCATGCAAGTGTGCCAGTGGTACTCGTCAAAGCAGGATTATCTCTTCTTTGCTTATAGAAAATGAAAAACTAAATATCAAGTTTTAAATATCAACGTCTAATTAAAAAAAAAAGATAGGTTGGAACTGATCTAAACTCGCTTGTATGTACCAACCAGTTATATCCTTTGAATTTATGACATAGTTGTATAATAACCATCAGAAGTGGTGACTAACATTACTAACATAATGGAAATAAAGATATTGGCGATTGTGATTGATTTTGTTGGATAAAATTGAGGATTATGTGCGGGAATTTGTGGAGGTTAAAAAGGACGGTGAAGATTAAGGGAGGATGAGAGTGGGCATTGTTCATGACCAAGCAAGTGGAAACACAGTGACAGCCTCCAAAATTCACACTGCACTATTGACTACACACCCAATTGACGACACACGCACACAATTCACAGGAAACGAGATCATCAGACATAAACCTACGTGCAAAAATGTGGTATCAAGTTTGTTTTCAAAGTTTTGTATTTGTCCCTTCATATTAATATTCAGTTAGTCTGCAAAAAAGTAAGTATTTTGGTTCTAACACCACACAAGTCGTCGTGTGCAGAAACCCAAGTTTTTTATGCAAAAGTGCAAGTCTGATTCTGCCGACACCCCAGTATTTTTATGCAGAAATTACGGGGGGCACAAGCGCTACTTTTGCTTTGGTGGAACTCCTAAAAATAGAAGACCTTGCGGGAACTACACCTTCCCTTGCTAAGGGGGTTGGGATTGAAGAAACGAATGCGGTTTAGCCGTTTTGTAATGAAAAGCACTGCAAATGGGGCTGTACTTCTCCCTCGACATCTTGAGAGGATTCAATACATACAATAAATAAGCTATCCACGCATTCATTGCTAAAACATCTCTTCAGTTACCCCGTGAACAAGATCTAACTCATTGCTGCAGCTAGTACTAAAAAAAATCGAGCGAAACATATAAGAATTATTGGTATAGCAATTCAAAAAGGTATTCTAATTTGTTAACAAAAAGTTTATTACCTAAAAACAGAAGCAGTAGAAATATTGTAGAACTCACTTTTTGATAAAATGCGCCATAACGGAGAGGTGACGAAACGATGTGCTTTGAGTTCCCATCGGAACGGAGCATAATGACAACCCTCAACGATGTGCTTTGACAACCCTCAACTTTTTGCACTTTATCTATTCACACATGAAGTTTCACGCATGAAGCATGCGTGTAGCTCTTCCAGAAATCTTGCGGGAACTAGATGACCTTGTAGGAATAATGGGGTCCCATGAACAACAGCGGAGGCGATGTGCAAACGGTTTGTGGTGGCACCAGTCATTTTCTGTGGAAACACAAGTCAGTTTCTGCAAAATTGCATGTTCGATTGTGCTGATGCCCAAGTCATTTTATGGAAAAATTACGGGGCGCACGCGCGTTTGTTTTTTTCTCGGTGGGACCACTACATACGTGGGATGACCTTGCGGGAACCACACAAACACATTGCCCTTACACAGCTGGGATCATTGAGGGTTGTCAGTATGCTCCGTTTCGATGGGAACTCAAAGCATATTGTTTCGTCACCTCTCCTTTAGGGTGCCTTTTATCGGCCTGGCTACGCATGGTTGTTGAGGCCGTAAGGAGTCCAATGCGAAGTGGTTGATGTGTTTACCGACCAAGCACAGAAGAATGGTGTAGATGCAAATGGTTTGTGGTGACACTAGTCATTTTCTGTGAAAAGACAAGTCAGTTTCTGCAAAATTGCATGTCCAATTGTGCTGATGCCCAAGTCTTTTATGCAGAAATTACGGGGCGTGTACGTGTGCGTGTTGGTGGAGTTAGTGTCTCTCAGTTTGGGAAAAAGTCTCGATTGGAAGGAAATATGGGGTGGGCAGTGGCGGAGCCAGAAAGTATATACGAGGTGGGCACCTAATTGACAAAGGAAAAAAAATTAAGTGTAATTATTGTGACATTGTATTAAACCCAACAATCAAACGAGCGAAGGTAGCATCGGCACGAGTGAATCACCCACAATTCTATCAGTAGCCAATTCATACGCTCACTTTCTACCCTGGTACATTCAAGGGTAACCCAAAAATTTGTGTGCGAGCCTAATTCTAGATTAATTACACATAACTGCACTTTACTAAATCAAAATAGAGTTCCTAATTTTTGTGTCCCACCTTTTATCGAACACATGATCCGTCTGAAAGTATCAAAGCCCAAAAAGGTCAAGGGACAATCTTATATTCCGTAATAAGTCATTCAAATTTACGATATACGGGAGTCAACACTTAACAAGTCAGTTATATTTAGAAAATAAAAATTGAGACAACTACAGAGACAAAGATTGGAATCACGTCAGCAAAATATAGTATAAAAGCGTTTATTTATGGTGTTTATTTGAGTGTCATTCTTTTAATACCTATTTTACTGTGATGCCCTAATTAAATGTAATTAGTTAAAGTATTGTATTTTTCTACGCATTTTAGAAAACGTTACATTTTCGGAGCACTTTTTTGATAAAATGTCCATCATTTTTGTTCATATACCCTAGCATCGTATATAGTTCCATTAATAAAAAAACATAAAACTCTTTCTAAAATTCATAACCGTTAATTTAATCAATAAAATCTTTTCCCTAAAACCCACCTTCTAACCTAAACCACCTTAAAAACCATCAGCTGCAACATTTCTCTCTCTCTCTCTCTCACAGTTCCTGGCAAGTTGTTGATTTTATCTTCCACGCCTCCATCGAGAGCCTGCCTCTTACTAATCTCTGTCATTGTGGTCCTCTTGCTGTAAGCAAGGATACAAATAGATCACCAAAATTGCATTGTAATCCTTGTTTTCCTTATGTTGTTCCTTGTTCGGCATTATCGAAAACAAATGAGAAGAAAAATAAATAAACCGCTGTCATCAATCAGTACTTTCAAATACTGTGCATCTCTCTCTCTCTAGACATGACCGTCTACAACCAGCCTCTTCATCTGGACACATCAACATCTACCAGTAGCCTCTTCAACTTCTGGACACATCACCATCTACAACCATTTGTGAAGCCGTGAACAGATGATGCCCCTCATTCTCTAAGCAAGAGAGAAGGAGGCAGCAGGTGGGCACGTGCCTCCCTGTGCCCCCCGCTGCCTCCGCTACTGGGGGTGGGCAACTACTCACTTCGTACCCACTCTCTCCGAAATCGCGCACTCAAAACGGTTCTCGCACACGGCCAACCTGACCAAAAATCATATATACTCCTTAACGGGTACCGACACTCTAGAATTTATAATAATTTACACGAAAACACTTTTATAGCTTAAAATATTATTAAAAGTCAAAATGTGCATTTTCTGAATTTTAGAATATTTTTTAATTAAAATAATATCTTTAAATACAATAAAAACCCAATAATAGCCATAATTACTTTCAGCTGCAAAATAAGTCCCATAATTTTTATAAGAACTTTAAAGTATATATAAAAATTATAGAAATAAAAATCAGAATTTAAAAGACATAAAAATTATTTTTAGATTTTTCATTTTGCTAAAACCAATGCGATATGGAAATCATAGCAAAACAACTCCAAAAATCATCAAATTCAAACTAAGTCTTATTTATACCATAGAAACATTACTCTAATTTTTTCCAGAGCAGTTTCTGGGTTTAAAGGCTCCAAACAAATTTTCCAAATCTGAAATTACAGAAAATATTAAAAATTCATACGATCTCAAAAAATTATAAAACTTTGCCAAGAATTCTAATATGTTCAAATGTATTATTCTGTGAATTTTAACATGCTAACGATAAGTCTACGTTAACATATGCACGTGCAAAACTTAACGCTAACTCAAATACCCGCTCCATTCTCTTCTTCTTCCTTTCTTTTCTTTCTCTCCACCAGCTTGTGGTTACTGTTCACGCAGCTTCCCTTGCTCCCCATTTTCATCTCATTCTCCTTCCTCTGTAACACCACTTCATGGATATATATATATATATATATATATATATATATATATATATATATGGATCGTGATCCATTGCTAGCGCTAGCACTGTTGCTAGCGCTGTTTGGCCGTCCGCTACATAATGTAGCGGACGAAAATTGGCCGTCCGCTACATTATATAGCGGACGGTGCTAGCGCTGCTAGCGCTAGCAATGGATCACGGTCATATATATATATATATATATATATATATATATATATATATATATATATATATATATATATATATATATATATAGGGAGCTGATCCATTGCTCGCGCTAGCAAATGTATTAAGTTGCAAGCGTGATCTGACCATCCGTCCTGAAAGATGGAAGGCCCAGATCGCGCCTTTTTCTACACTGTAACTTAACGCTAACTCAAATACCCGCTCCATTCTCTTCTTCTTCCTTTCTTTTCTTTCTCTCCACCAGCTTGTGGTTACTGTTCACGCAGCTTCCCTTGCTCCCCATTTTCATCTCATTCTCCTTCCTCTGTAACACCACTTCATGGATATATATATATATATATATATATATATATATATATATATATATATATATATATATATATATATAGGGAGCTGATCCATTGCTCGCGCTAGCAAATGTATTAAGTTGCAAGCGTGATCTGACCGTCCATCCTGAAAGATGGAAGGCCCAGATCGCGCCTTTTCTACACTGTATCGGGGACGGTCCAAATCTTTTTTTTACGTTTTTTTTAAGTTCGTCTGCTACATAATGTAACGGACGTTTTTTTGACAAAAATACCCTCATGTTCCATCCGCTACATTATGTAGCGGACGAACTGACAGACACTATTTTGGCTGCATCCTAATACGAGAGCTTCGTACTGGTGCCATAGCTTGTCACCTTCCATTTTAAAAATTTTTTTTTTTAATATCCCACTTCTCTTCTTTTCAAATTTGTATTGGATTTCTTATCAATCACATCAGACTAAGCAACAACAATGACTATATTACCAGTCAAAACAAATTTGAAAAAGATAATCTAGGAAGTGCTAGGAAAACCAATTCAGATAAAACTAAAACTAAGGTTCCAGCTTGGCATTGTGCTTAGCTCAGCATTTGGAAAGCCTTTGACCATTAGCTAATCTGAGGTGGTCTGGTCAATTGAATATATGACGTCTTTCTCCTTGTAAGGTGTAGAATTATATAGTGCCTGAAGAGATGTTTCACTTCTGCTTGCTTGGTGTATTCATAGAGGTTCTTCCTTCACATTGGCCTCGGTGGGAAGGCTAATTGAACCATTGTCGATGATATCTTGAATGGCAGAACTCAACATGATACATCTTCAGTACATATACAGATGCTTAGTGATATTTACATCGACCTTGCATGGTGTGCCCTTTCGGTGTACCAATGGGTGGTAATTTTTTAATTACGCCTCTAGTGAGCAGGTGTTGAAAAACTTTAGTTGTGCATGCATGCAGATTACAAAACTTTTGCCTAGTGATGATCGGCTCTGAGGAAACTGCCTCTCGAGATCTAACCTTATCATTGTCTGTAAGTATCCTCAGCTCAACATTTTGATTCTTTCGACCAGTCTTTTGTATTAGCTTCCATCCTTAACTATTGTTCCTTTGTTGATGGTGTCTTTCATTTGAGTGGGAGAATATGTCATCACAGTGAATTTGATATGGATGTATCTTCTCTGCTCGGCAAGGTTCTCTTTGAGCGGTTTTTAACTCCATAGTCGGCTTTGTCTGTTGAGCAGCCATGGCAATGAGGCCTTCCTGTTTCTGCATATCTCTGAAGATTCGGACAAGGTCGTGAATCTGAAGGTATTCCTTAGTCATTGGGATGTGATAGAATACTATAGATTGGTTACGATAATATAGTATAAGCCCGATGCCAGAACTCATAACCTCTAAGAGCAGCAGGAAAATATTTGATGCTAAGGAAAGTGGGTTCGCACTCGACGTAGATGGAGCAAGGGCATAGACCAAGGCTTTCTAGACAGAGCCTGAGGATGGCAGTGCTGCGAGCGCAATGGTGCAAAGTGAATATACGATGACAGTCACAGTTCGATGCTTAGATCCAGAGTCAAGGTCCTGTATGTTTCTCTCTCTACGATTCCAGAATGAGAAAGTGAAAAATGTTGAATTCTAAGAAGTCCCCAAATGAATTCTCAAGACCTCTATTTATGAAGGTTATGATGATATCATCACGCGACACATGGCACTACCCAGAAGTGACACGTCACCAAGGGATCCACAGTTGTCAGTGCTCCACAGACTATTGAATCTCATATTCACCCGGCCTGCCCCACACAGCGTCGATGTATCTGTCGAGAAAAACTGGCTCCCACAGCGTCGATGTGGCCAGAGAACCCTCTTGATCTAGCCACCAATCCAAGCCTTGCAGAGTCCAACAAGCCTGGCAGTGGTGGGGAAGACCCGACGCCCAACTGCCAGGCGGTTTAAGAGCGATGCCCTCCAAGGTCTGCTCCCATCTCGGAGTGACCCAGGGGTCACAGTCCCTAGGGGTGCCGACACAAGTTCCCAGTGCTGGAGCACGTAGGCCAGTCACGAAGACACCCTGGCAGAGATAATGTCCCGGAGGAGTCACCTATCCCACAGATGAGTCCTTGTGCCAGAGCACTCGTAGCGCGTCAAGGTCGCATCCCGGAGGAGCTGTCTACCCGAGAAGCCAAGGTAGCATCCCAGAGGAGCCGTTTACCTAGCAGAAGGGGAGTTAAAAAGCTCCCCGGTGAAGATAGTTTCTTAGAGAATGAGCCTATCCTGCGGGTGAGTCCTTATGGCGGAGCACTCAGAGCACATTGATGTAATATCTCGGAGAAGCCTTCTACCTGACGGGCTGAGGTAGCATCTAGGAGGAGCCATCTACCTGAAGAAAGGGGAGTTGAAAAGCTCCCTGGAAGAGATAGTGTCCTGAATGAGTCGTTTATTCCCGCGGGTGAGTCCTTGTACCGGAGCACTGGGAGCTCGTCTAGGTAGCATCCTGGAGGAGCCATCTTCTCGACGAGCCAAGGTAGCATCTTGGAGGAGCTGTCTACCTAACGAAAGGGGAGTTGAAAAGTTCCCAGGCAGAAATAGTGTCCTGGAGGAGTCGCTTATCCCCGCTGGATGCTGCACACTCTAGAGAGTGGGTCGATGCATGTTCCATGACTAAGGCAAGTTGCACATGGTGTGGTCAAAGGATGGACCAATGCAAGGAGCGTGGTAGTGTGATAGAGAGCTAGAGGCATATCAGCGTCACAACACATGGGCATGGCGATGTGTATGGTGCCGAGGGCACGGTAGAGAGACATAGAGGCTGAAGGGGCAGCTGTATCAGTGATACGGATCATGTTCTTGACAGAGTGTGTGTGGTAACGGCGTGCGGGCACCGGCGATAGGGGTTATGGAGACAACGTGTGGGCAACGGTGACAGGGGTCGCAGAGACGGTGCTGAGACAAAGGGCGATGGGGGTAGCAGATAAGGTGCCCGGGCACGGGCTACGGGCTTCGCAGAGTCGGTGCACAGGGATGGGTACGGGGGGCCAAGGGTCACGAAGGCAGTGCACGAACAAGCAGCTGTAAGTAATGGGGTCGTGAAGATAGCGTGCAGTGCCAGGCGATGGGGGTAGCGGAGATGGTGCCAGGGTGTGGGAACAGGGGGTCGCAAAAATGGCGCGCGGGTAATGGGAGTCCCAGAGTCAGCACGCGAACTTGGGCGACGGGGGTCGAGGAGACATCATCCAGATGATGGGGACGAGCGTCGCAGAGATGATACTAGGGCAATGGGCGACGAGCATCACGAAGATGATGCCTGGGCAACAGCGACGAGCGTCGTGAAGTTGACGCGTGGACACGGGCGATGGGTGTTACAGACGATGCATGGTCCTTTAAAGAGAAGTGAAGGTGCAAAGAAGGGAGACCAAAGCCCAATCCTTGGGGAAGGCCAAGGCTAACCTTGGGGGAAATCCAAGGCCAACCCCGAGGTAGACCCCAAAGGGAAGGCCAAGGCCGAGGTCAAGGCTGACTCCATGGGGAAGGCAAAGGCCAACCTTCTTAGGTAAGTGCCATGACGCACCGACGGGCAACGTGCAACATGCGACGGTCGAAGTGCGATGAGGCATCACACAAAAATGCATTTCTAAGGGATGAAGTAACGTAACAAAAGTGAGAAGTGCACGTGACTTGAGCGTGCATGTTTTGAAAGTTTGGAAGCACTGAATAATGATTGTTGCCTGTGCAAACGTGTCATGCAAAATGGGACCCCAAGTGGGTTCATAGGTTTAGCCAAGATAGGTTTGAATGACGAAGGTGAAAAGTATGTGGCTCGAGCCACCTCGTGCACTACCAACTGAAATCTTGAAACAGGTGCAGGTGGTAGCGTCACAGAGACGGCGTGCGGGCACAGGCATCGTGAAGTCAGTGCGAGAACGGGCAACATGCATAGAGGAGTTAGCGCGTGGGCGACGAGTGTCGTGGAGACAGTGCACGGGAGAGGCGATGGGCATCGAGGAGTCAGCACTAGAGAGCCAGACGTTGAGGTGTCAGCGTGCGGGCATGGGCAACGGGGGTCGAGGAGACGATGCATGGGTGCGGGCGATGGATGTCGAGGAGCTGAGTGGTGACAGGCACAAGGGCGCAAGCATGGCAAAGCGATCCAAGTTGCAAAGAAAAATTCTTAAGTGTGGAAGAGCGATGAAATGGGTAAGAGAGGGAGCGACATGAAGGGTGGCGCGCGAGGAGTCGTTGTGTTTTCACGATGAGTTTGCTTTTGTTTTTTTTTGTTTGTGAGAATGGTGGCGATGGTCATTGGTGATGGTGTTGGTGTTTGGCCATAGGAAGAAGGGTAGCGTGGCCAAAGGGAGGGGTGGTTGAGGAGGCCGAAGGAGGGACCTTAACTGGGTGTGGCCTTGTGGTGGTGGAGGCCGAAGGAGGACGTGGAGAGGGGGCAAGGCAGAGGGGGGCAAGTATTGGGTGGGGGTAGAGAGTTCAGAGAGGGCCGAGGCTGAATGGAGATGGACGCCGAGGTTGGGTGGGAGGAGGGTGAAGATGGCGCGAGGGGTTACCGTGTGGGGGTTGATGAAGGAAGAAGGGGGAGGGAGGGGTGGCCGAGGCTGAGGGTGAAAGGGGGAGGGGGTGGAAGAGAAGGCTGGTGGGGAAATGAGAGAGGGTAAAGGCCGAAGGGAGATGGAGGCTGAGGCTAAAGTAGAGATGGTGAAGAAGAGGGAAGGAGCAAGTTCAGTGGGGGACGTGGGGTAGCGGGGGATGAGAGGAGAGAAGGGATGAGGGTCGTGGGGGAAGTTCGGCAGGGTAGGGGGTCGCCCTTGGTGGGAAGGCTTTAGCCAAAACTTATGGTGATGAGATGGGTGGTTGAGGCATGGCGACGATGGGCGGGGGAGAAGAGGAGGGGGAGAGGGAGATGGAGGGCAAAGGATGATGGAGGGAAGAGGGAGAGGGGCGACGTCGGAGATGGGCGACAATCAGTGACAAGGGGCGCGGCCGGCTTAAGGCCGGAGGGAGAGGCCAAAAGTCACTGGTGGCGGTGCGTCACTGGTGGCGGTGCGTCACTGGCGGCTGCGAAGAAGAAGAAAAGGAGATTAGGGTTAGAAGGAAATTAGGGTTTTGGGTAGGACACAGGTCAGGTCTGCGTGGGTGGTTCGGGTCAATGGATCGGGTTTGGGTTTGAAGGCGGAGAAGAAGCGTGAGTCGGGTGCATGCGAGCGAGTCTACCTAACTAATTTTGAAATGAATTTAAAAAATTTTGGATTTTTTTGGGACACCCAAGTAAATAAAATGAGGGGCGTATGAAAAGTTTTTTGATGAAAATTGTTCCAAATGTAAGAAAGAGAGTAAGAGGGGTGGTGGGGGATGAAAAATTTTCGTAAAAACTTTTTCTAAAGTGTTGGAGAGAGAATGAGAGGGGTGAGGGTCAACGGGCATGAAAAAATTTGGTTAAAATTTTTTATAAGTGTTTGACAGGGCATGGGGTGGAGAGAGGTAAAATATTTTGTGAAATTTTTTTCCTTAATGTTAGAAAGAGGATGCAAGGGGTGGCATGGGGGATGAAAATTTTTTGAAATTTTTTCTTAGTGTCCGAAAGAGTAGGGTGGAGGGGGGTGCAAAATTTTGTGAAAATTTTTCTAAGTGTTGAGAAGTGTCAAAAAGTGGACAAGTGGTGGTAATGCGACCGCGACCACAAGAGGTCGGGATGAGAAGGAGGGGCACTTAGGATGGTGGGTTGACATGATGACGAGCTGAGTCACGAGGGCAAAGGAGAGCTGGTAGGAGGTGTTGTGTGCATACCTGACAAGGGTGGCCGCGAGGCCTGCGGGGATGTCAGCTGACCGAGTCAAGACTTAGGTAGTATGGCTTGAGCCACTCCACACACCACCTACAAAGTCGCTATTTAATGCGAGGCGGGGGGAGCAAAACTTGGCTTGCTTGGGGTAGGGATGGGGTGAAGCCCCTGAGAGAGTGGGTGATGGCATCAAGAGAGATGTCAGTAGACTTGTGCAAGAGCAATGTAGCTTGAAAATTATCTAAGTCTGGAAAGTATAACTTCATTGATAAAAAAGTAGGTGACATGCCTTAGTACATGGGGATTGAGCACATTAAAACTTGAGAAATGAAGGAAAAAATTACAAGTGTGGAAAATGCACTAGGGAGGCTAGGGCTTGGGAATGTGGGTCACATGTCCCGCACTTAGAGTTTGAGCTCGCCAAATGCAATCTTGTCAGCAAAGGCGAACTTGAGGCCCCTACACCATTTGAGGCCGTGATCGACCTTCGGATGATAGGGGCAGTAGTTGAGATGGGAGAGGTCTTCTGGGGTAGGTTCAGATTTGGCATATGGAAGGGTTATGGTATTGTCATTGATCCAGGTCTCGAGGAGAGCTCTGACAGTCTTCAAGTGGCATTGGTATTCTGGGCAGGCGTTTGCTTCCCTCTCTTGTTAAGGCGTCCATCTTTTCGTTGGGATTAGCGCTTGTGTCATCACAGCTAGGGAAATATGGGTTTAAGGCTTTAGGGTCTTCAACGGGGCGACTGAGTCATAGGTGCATCATGCAGCTTCCTTGAGATGTCCCCAAGACCGAAGCTAAAGATTTTCAAGGTAGACCCTGTAGATGTCTTTCATGTTCTTGATGTAAATAGCTACAAGGGTCTCATCCTTGTTGAAGTTAGTGCACTCCACGCACTTGTGATGAAATCGTGTTACGTAGGTGTTGAGGTCTTCCCCGAGGTTCTGGCAGATTCTAGCAATGTCAACAATGGTCACACACTTTGTTTCATAATGAAACTTGTCAAGGAAGAGTTGAACCATGTCAAACCAGGAGTGGATAGTGCTGTCAGTGATCTGATGATACTAAGAGTAGGAGAGGCCAGTTAGGGACTTGTGAAATTCTCAAAGCTTCAAAGTGTCATCCTCCCCGTAGTGCTTTAGGGAGCCAGCAAAATGAGTCAAGTGCTCGCAGGCGTTGGACTCTAAGCCTTTGGATAGGGTGAAGGCTGGTTGCTTGTACTTGATAGGGTAGGGCTTGGTAGCGACGTTGCCAGAGTAGGGAGCATGGCCAGACATATTAGAATGGGAGTGTGGTAAGGATGACTTTTTGAGACGGCGAAGGATGGTGTCAAGGTCATGTTTGGTGACATACGAAGCATGCGAAGGTTTATGCCCTGTCGGGATGATCCTGGCACTAAAGCCCCCAGATGGGGCAACGTGAGGCGTTGAAAGGATGATAATGGTAGAGAGGGGTTGGTGATGAGGAGCAACTTGTTGGGGGTATGGTTTGCATATGCGCAGTGTCAGCAGTTGGAGGCCGATCGTTAAGAAAGGGTGACTGACGCAAGTCGAGGGCATGAGTTATTTAGGTGTCGATTGGTTATGTTAGGGTTAGGCTCCATCTCGATTGAGTCATGAGTCTCCAAAGTACTTTGACCAAGTGTAAGGCATGGCGCCGAAGCTGAGGTGCTACGAGTCCTACTGTCGAGGGCCCGGAGGACAAAGTCAGTGGTTTTCGTGACACGGGACCTGAGCAGTGTCCAGAACTAGCCTAGTCCCTGAAGGCTAGATCTGAGTAGGAGGAGCCAACCCATGAGCTTGGGATGACATGGGGTGAACAGTGGGCACAGGGTCGAGAGCTCTGAGGCCTTGAGAAGTCGGCGATTGTGAAGTCAAGACTTGGATTGATTTTTACATTTCTAAGATGAGCCATGAGAGAAGATTGAGAGTCTTGGAGTTTGGTGATGGTAGGGGTAAGATGTTGGATTATGGCGTTGATGAACGTGGCTACATTGGGTGCATCTATCCCAGGGGGATCCTGGAGGTTATTGTGGCTAGTCTTCTTTGGTCCTCGTGGTGATGCTCCTCTTAGATGGCTGGGTTGAGGCTTTGGCTGGTATTACTCGTAGTCCTACATTGTAGAGGCATGTTTGCTTGGGTGTGTCTGGCAAGGGATGAACTGCTCACCTCCATAGTGGAGTCTCTAATATGATGCCAAGGAAAGTGGGTTCGCAGTCGACATAGAGGTGCTACAAGGAATGCAGTCTGAGTCAGATGCCAAGTATGTTGATGTAGGACACAACAAGGATGGAGCAGGGGTAGAGATCAAGGGCTTCCAAAACAAAGCTTGAGTGTGG
>JAVXUP010004649.1:0-28165 GCA_033070095.1 Escallonia herrerae
TGTTTTTTGCTATGGTGATAATTTTTAATTTTTTTTGTATATACTTTTACCATTTTCTGTTTTTGTTTTGGATAAAATTACTCAAACACTGAAAACACTTTCGAGGTATTTTCAGCTTTTTTCACCCAAAATTAACCCAATGTAAGAAAAAGTAACTAATTTTTTTTTGTGAAAATGATAAAAGTACAGGAGCATTTTTTTTAACTGAATACGAAAATCATAAAAATGAAAATACAAAATGAAAACAGAAGACGAAAATGATAAATGTACGTGCCCTAGAGGTTTCCTCGAATAGCCATCTTGTTTTTAGGTTAATAAAAAATAATTAACAAGAAAAAAAAAGAAAATCCTAAAATATTCAACTATCTTCTAAATGGAAAACCGCATGTTTGTCTTATTGAATTTTTTTTTATTATCGAAGGATGTTATGCCTAATACAGCTAATTCTCTGCGTTTCAAGTGAACTAATTCTCTGCGTTTTGTTATTGTTATCTTTGAAAGTTATTTCACTAAATTGAAAGTGGGATACTCATACTTGGATGTTAAATATTTGTGTTTTGGCATGAAAAGTAGTCCAAATAAAAAGAAATGGCGACTATTTTTTGATAATATTATTGACTAAATTATCAACAGAGAAAACTTTGGAGTCATTTTTTAAAACTACCAAAGCCATGCCTCTGACATTACAAATTATTACAGCCTTACACCATAGGAAGCACTCAACTTATGATGCTGATAAAATACCGCATATAAACATTCGTGTTATACGATTTGTTACTGCAAACTGACTGGCGGCAGAACGATATGCTCTGATCTCGCGCTCTTGCAGTACTCAACGCATGCTGCAGTCAAAAAAGTTCATGCTGCAGTCAAAAAAGTTCAAAAGTTAATAGTCATATATACTGCTCATCAACGTGCTGTGATAGGGTGGATGTTTGCATAGCCTTCAAGGAATACGAGCTGCCGTGCACACGCGATGCACGTGTGATTCATTCATTGGATATTTCCTAAAATAACTTTTCCTCACGGTATTTGATAAAAAGGTCATACAAATAGATTTAATATCCACTACAAGAAAAAAGGCTTTTAGCGACGGGAAAATCCGTCGCTAAAGGCCTAAAATCCGTCGCTAAAATATTTAGCGACAGATTTACCGTCGCTAAAAGTCTCTCATATAAAAGCCTGTCACTAATAGTTTGGAGACGAAATTTTCAAATCCGTCGTGTAATATTTAAGTTTTTGCAACGGATTTATTTATTAATTAGCGACGGAATATCCATCTCTAATTATATTTTAAGTATTTTAATTTATATTTTTTTTGGTTAAATTAGCAACGGAATAAATATTTTAGCAACGGAGTATTCCGTCGCGAAATGTATTATTTAGCAACGGAATAATCCATCGCTAAACATGGATAGTAAAAAAAAAACTTTTAGCGCCAAAA
The DNA here is from genome assembly GCA_033070095.1 of Escallonia herrerae. Taxonomy (NCBI): domain Eukaryota; kingdom Viridiplantae; phylum Streptophyta; class Magnoliopsida; order Escalloniales; family Escalloniaceae; genus Escallonia; species Escallonia herrerae. Next base: position 1,445 of record JAVXUP010004649.1, read on the forward strand.
GTCAAAATTTTTTAAAAATATATTTTTTTTTATTTTTCTAATGCCCAAACCTGTAATAAAAAAATCAATCCTCAGCAACAACGCACAATAATCAATACATAAAGAAATATGTAAAATTAATCATAAAAAAGACTCATTATGTACAAGCTCAAAATCGGATACAGCTGGTTAGGGGAGAGGAGAAGAGTACAAGCCGGGCGCGGGGGCCAGGGGGAAGCTGGGACTGGGCACGAGAAGAGGCTCATCAGGGGTTACCGAGTCCCGGATTTGGATCCTGCTAATTCGGGGCCGGCTCGACATGTCCAGCTACGGTACCCTGATCCTGCTCCCTGATCATCCTTAACACCACCGTAGCAATGTGCACGATCTCCTCGTCGGCCAACGGATGCCGAGGAGCCGGTGTCTGTGGAGGGGCAGTGGGGGTGAGGACGCTCCTATCACGGCACGAGCAGTCCGACTAGGCAGGCCACGTATACGGCCTTTCGGCCGATTGACGACCTCCGGCGTATCCAGCCATCGCTTCAACGCCCCAGTACTCGCACCCATACTAGTGGACGCTGATGGCTGTCCGGACTGCTCCTCGGACCCCCTAAGCTGTTCATACGAGGCCTGCAAAAAAACAGTGATATAAAGATATGTTAGGGCATTAATTAACGCAACAGACATTGATGATAAAAAGACAAAAAATTAACAACTTAAACAAATTGTGACATTTCTCAAATTCTCAATGCACAGTCAACAACTCAATTTTCAATACCTCATATAGGGTGTCGTATGGTGTCCGACATCTCCGGACACGTCTGAAGACATTGATTTATTTTTTAAATGCTGGATGTCGTGTCCATCACCCCCTGAAAAGGTGCCGGACACCCCCTGAAGAGGTGCCCACAAGTATAAAGCCAAATTGTGACATTTCGGTGTCGGTGTCGATCGAAAACGGTGTCCGTGACCTACCGACACCTCACACCTCATCGACACATCCAGAAACGTGTCGAACATCTCCGGAAACGTGTCGGACACCTCCGGACACGTGTCCGACACCTACCAACACGTACCGACACCTTCGGACGGACACGTCCGAAGTCATTGATTTATTTTTTAAATGCCGGACAACGTGTCCGTCACCCCTTCAAGAGTTGTCCACATATACAAAAATTTTTTTCGGTGTCAGTGTCGATCGGACGGGGTATCCGTGACCTACCGACACCTCGACACCTCATCGACACATCCGGACAAGTGTCGAACATCTCCGGACACGTGTCCGACACCTCATATAGGGTGTTTGAAGACATTGATTTATTTTTTAATTGCCGGACAGCCGGACACGGTGCCGGACACCCATTGAAGAGGTGTCCACAAGTATAAAGCTAAAAATATGTTGTTTCGGTGTCAGCGTCGATCGGACGCGGTGTCCGTGTCTGTGCTACCTAATGGGGACCTTAATCCAATTGGGTCCCATCCTCCGTCAACAATTCTCAATTCTCAAATGCCCAATGCAATAAAAATTAATAAAAATCACACATTCAATCCAGTTGGGTCCCATCCTCCGTCAACAATCTCAATTCTCAATTCTCAAATGCTCAATGCAATAAAAATCACACATTCAATCCAATTGGATCCCATCCTTCGTCAACAATCTCAATATCTCAAATGCTCAATGCACAATTAACAATCTAAAATTATCAATTAACAACCTAAAATCATCAATTAATAATCTCATTTACTTCAAATGCACAGCTAATAACCTAAAATCATCAATTTAACAACCTAAAATCATCTATCGATTGGATTAGGGCAATCAATTTAGGGTTCAATTAGGGGTTCAAATAGTTTAATTTAGGGTTCGGTTCAATTAAGGGTTCAAGTAGTTTAATTAGGATTCGATTACATCAATTTAGGGTTCAGTTATAGTTCAATTTAGTGGTCAGTTGAATTGGGGCATTCAATTAGGGGGTTCAATAAGTTTAATTTAGGGTTCGGTTGGATTAGGGCTTTCAATTTAAGGTTCAATTAGGAGTTCAATTAGTTTAATTTAGGGTTCAATTCTATTAAGGCATTCAATTTAGGGTTTAATTAGGATTCAATTACTTCAATTTAGGGTTCAATTAGGGGGTTCTATTAGTTCAATTTAGGGTTCGGTTGAATTGGGGCATTCAATTTAGGGTTCGATTGGATTAGGGCATTCAATTTAGGGTTCAATTAGGGCTTCAATTTTGGGTTCGACCTCGGATTAGGGCATTCAATTTAGGGTTTAATTAGGGTTCAATTACTTCAATATGGTTCACTTAGTTCAATTTAGGGGACGGTTGAATTGGGACATTCAATTTAGGGTTCAATTAGGGGGTTCAATAAGTTCAATTTAGGGTTTGGTCGGACTAGGGCATTCAATTAGGGGTTCAATTTAGGGTTCAATTTAGGGTTCGGTTGGATTAGGGCATTCAATTTAGAGTTCGGTTGGATTAGGGCATTCAAGTTAGGGTTCAATTAGGGGTTCGGTTGGATTAATTTAGGGTTCGATTCGATTAGGACATTCAATTTAGGATTTAATTAGGGTTCAATTACTTTAATTTAGGGTTCAATTAGGCCAAATACTTCATAATCAACAAATTCAGAAGACAAAATAATGGCCAAACATCCAAATTAACAACAACATAAGATTATACATGGCAGAGAAGACAAATTGGAATATGGCCAAATGCTTGATAATCAACTTTGAAAAATAAACAACAAGATTAATTTAGGACAATTGACATACAGATCTCGAGGTGGGTACGACGACGACAGCGTTGGTGGTGCGTTGGCAGTGGTGGGCTTCATCGCGCGGCGCAAGTGGAGGGCTTTGTGGCACGGCGGTAGTGGAAGGCTTGGTGGAGCGACGTCGGGTGGGGGACGGGGGTGTCGCCGGAGGTGGGTCGCCGTAGAGAGGGGTGAGAGAAGAATTTCGGAGAGAGAAACAAACCTGATGTGGGTTTATATCGAGGATCTTTAGCGACGGAATAATATCGTCGCTAAAAATCCGTCGGTGAAGGTCTGACTTTTACCGACGGACTTTTTAGCGACGGTTTTATTCCGTCGTTTAAATAATTTAAAAAACCTTTTGAAAATACTAATTTTCTAAAAAAAATTTGGCGACAATAACTATGTCGCTAAAAGTCTGCCGTTAAAAGTTCGTCTGCAAATACGTTTACCAATGGTGGCTTCCGTCGGTAATAGTATTAAACGACGGATTTTTAACGACGGGATATTCCGTCGCTTAAAAGCCTTTTTAGCGACGGAATACTTCCGTCGCTAAAAATCCATCGCAAAATACATATTTTCTTGTGGTGATCACGGAAACAAAGAGGGTTTATTTAAATTTACAGTTTAGACCTAAAGACTTCCAATAAGCGAGAACATTTGTTCTTGCTTATACAAACATGCCATACTCTGTTTCTTCTAATTGTAAGGTTATTTCTTCTAATTTGTTTTCTGAAGCTTAATTGCACATGTATCATGCGTGCTGATTTTGTCTAATTTTTTTTTTATAAATGATTAACTATTTCTGTAACCTTACAAAGTATTTTTCCGTTATATGTTTGCATCATTTTTCCAAAAGCAATTCCCTAAATATTATCGAACTCCATCATTTTCAAACTTCAAAAAAAAAAAAAATCCCGAAATGTCATCAAACACTACAAGAAAAAAGACTTTTAGTGAAGAACAATTCCGTTACTAAAAGTCCTTATTTCATCGCAAAAGACTTTTAGCGATGGATACTCCGTCGCTAAAAGTCCATTGCGAATAACTCCATCGCTAAAAGTTTGGCAACAAAATTTGGAAATCTGTCGCCAAAATACCAACTTTTAGTAACGGACATTCCGTTGCTAAAAATAATTTTCGTATTTTAGTTTAATTTCTTTTTTCAAAAATTGTTAATTTTATTTAGCGACGAAATTTTCCGTCACTAAAAGTTTTACTGACGGACTTTTAGCGACGGATTGCCACCGGAAAAAAGTAATGGACTTTTAAAGACGGAAATTTCTATCGCTAAAAGACTTAAATACATTGACTTTTAGTTACAGAATAAAATTTGTTGCTAAATTTTTTTTTTTGTTTTTTTTCAAACTTGTAATCACAATTCCAACACTCAATTCTCAATTCACATTAGGTAGATTTAATTGCGTCAAGACTCAATTCTCAACACTCAATTTTTTCCTTTCTAGATTCTGCTTATGAAGGTAGTCTATGATTTAATTGCAACACTAGATGACAAAGACCAAACATCTTAAATGCGTAAAAGGGCAAACGCCTATCTTGTCATCATTGTTATGTTTTTCGATAATTCTAAGGTGATTCCTATTGAGCAGGTTTTTACACTAAACTACGAGGTGAGGATCCATGTGAGTATGCCCATGAAAGAATTATTCGTAAGTTGGAGCCACATAGTCACGGCATTAGAAGATGCAAATCTTTACCCCGACTACGAAGAAGAAGGGATCCAAATCATTGGCCTTACAAAAGGTTAAAACGTATATGGGACGAATGGATTGGAGGATTCCGATGGCTGATATTGGTGAGGTAGATATAGATTTCAGCCCAAGTAGTCAAGTGTGTAGGCATCAAAAAGTTGAACTTCTAAAACCAACACATCCTTCTGTAGGTCAAGTACTTAAGGACATGGAGGAGAAATGTAGTGTGTGTAATACTCAAGAGTATGTTTGCTGAAACCGATGCTCACTCATAGTCAACATTCATTCCACTCAGTCACCTGACCTTATCCCAATTTTTGCCTTGGATGATGTCATAACAAGGGTTGATGGTGGTGTCAATGAACATGTTGAGATTTTGAATGCTCATAGGAACAACCAAACTTATAACAAGATTCATTGCATGTAATTTGTTGCCTTAACATTTAAGGCAAGTCATAAGTTTATAGTCTATGATAATGCCGTTATATAAAACAATCAAGGTTCTTCTTCAGAGAAAAATGAGCAAGTTCTTCCTTTGATTGGAGGTTTCATACGTGTTTGGAACAAACTAATTAGGTATCATCATGGTTTTACAATTTTCTCGACCCGCGATGAAAGTAATAATATTTGCTCCTTGGAGACCTTTTCCATTGTTTGAATCCACTGTTGTAGTACCTCACCATCTCTAACTTAACATGTGTGTTCACCATGCTGTGATAGGTTACGGAGTATGACGAGCTTATATAGAAATTTTGAGGTAAGAGTAGATTGTCCTATTTCTTGATCGAGCCAGAAATTGAAACTCATGTATTAAAAATTTTCAAGTGAGTGGGAGAAAGGAAGTACCACTAATTATAACAACACTGTGGATTCACATGCGAACCAAGTACAATGTTCACTCAATGATTGGGGCAAAACAACCATCTCTATTAGTAGTGCCCCTCATCCCCAACAGAGGATTGAGATCAACCTAATTTTACGGCATAAAATTACAATGCAAAATACAATGCGGAACTATCAAGAAATTTACAAGCTTGCACAACATTCTAGAATTTCCCACTATGTACTAAAGAAGCTAGATTAGTTTGAAACTTTACTGATGTTGCCATGGAATTGCCCACTAAGAGAAGATTTTTTTTCTTTTAATTGAGCATCTTCACAAGCGTCTACATGGACAAGCCTCCAAATTCTTGGCGGGACGTGACACTCTCCCTTCCGTGTGTCAACGACTCCCTCGGTGCGTCATTGCCTACAGGTTCCCAACTTGGTTTGTTCGCTAATAGTCCCTTCCATCGCACCAAGTGACCTAGACAATAAGGATGATGTCGTTTCTTCCCAATCACCTTGGTTCATACTTCTTGCGAGAACATACTGTGATAGAAAAGCACGTGCTCGCTTAGACTCGCCTAACTTAGCGTCTTTCATTGTTATACATATAAATTAACAATCACCGATTTATCCACTTTAAACCCGATATATCAGTTCTTCCTGTAACCCGATATGTCGGTTCTTCTTGACACCCGCCTTCTTTATCTTCTTTGATGCCCTGCGAAGGGAGGAACGAGTAACGTTTGCCTGCTCATGCCATGAGTTAGCTTCTTGGAATACAAGTGGACTCTTTTCCTTATATAGCCGACACAAGATTGTTGTGTGGATTGATTAGTTGTCGCCCCATCACAAGCTCGAACGGGCTCTTGTTTGTAACCTTACGCCCGCTGCAAGATATAGGGGCATTGAGCCAATCCTGCTGGTTTGCAGTCACAAAGGGCCTTCAAGCATAAAGGTCCAAGAGTGCATTAACCTGATCCATGTCCATCAATTTGATTATCAGATACTTGTGGAGAAATGCAGCAACACCCCCATCAAGCCGAAAAGCTTTAGAAAAACTCATATGAACTATGGGTCAAGGTCACTCTCAGTGGCCTTAGGCAAGCCTGAAGACCGCATCAATTCTTGAAGAACAATAGGGATGCCTCAAAATTTGGCGTGTGGTATCTTCCTTCGGTAACCCATCGCGTTAAATGGCTTATCCTTTTTATACATTTAACTCTTGTTCCACATTAAAGTAAAGTACCTCAAAGTCAAAGGCATATGATGCACCTTCCTGTGACTTATTGTACTCAACAGGCACCTAGTTGATTTTGTGGATGTACTCTTTTCTTCTCGGTTGACAACATAAAAGCCGCTATTGAATTGGCAAGGGATGGTGGAAGTGGCAAGGGGCCTCGAGGAATGACCTCGAGGTCTCGAGTTCGATTTTCCATACCGACAGACGATATTGAATTGCAGTTCTAAACATTTCTAAAAAAAAAAAAAAGACAACATAAAAGCCGTTGACAGATTACGCGCCGCTGGCAGATTACGCGCTCGTAACGTGAGACTAACACATTCTTACCATCAAATAAATTGTAAAGAACCTTCACACTTATAGATTCCTTTCAAAATTGATGTGAGACTAACGCTATATTTGGTTATCATGTTCTCTTTTTTCAAGTTCATTATTTAAAATTTTTCTTGTTTGCTTATCATTTTAAAATTAAGTTTTTTAAAAGCACCAAATTCAAGACTTATTCACCAACTTTATGCATGTATTTTTTTGGAACTCATTTTACTCTCATTTTGATTTAGAGATGTATGGAAAATGGTATTCAATTAAAATATGAGAGTTTCAAAATTTTTAATGTGTATTATTTAGTCTATGATATTTTATGCTACAATTTCTCAACAAACTTTATAAAGCATTGAAGGAAGCAAAAAACCAACATATGGCTGCATTATTTACCATGAAAAATTTGAACTCTGACAATTGTAACATAAATCAAACATTAATTATATTTAAGTTGTAATCGTTTTAGTTCACATGGACAGTTTTTAAGCATCCAAAACTCGAACGAATTTATAGTTAACAGAAATTTGTTTTGGATAATATATCTTCATTTTTTATTTGAAAATTTTTCAACCAAAGAAAAAGTAAAGAGCAAGGATGTTGTTTATGCATAGATGATAATTTGAATTTGATATTCAAGCGCAACCTTTTTTGGATGTCAAACTCAAATTTGCTACTCAAACGATAAACTTATATATATATATATATATATATATATATATATATATATATATATATATATATATATATATATGGGAGCTGATCCATTGATAGCGCTAGCAAATGGAGTTAAGTTGCTAGCGCGATCTGACCGTCCATCCTGAAAGATGGACGGTCCAGATCGCGCCTTTTTCCAAAACTGATCCCGTCCGCCATACTGTCTCGCGGACGGGAGTTTTACCTTTTTGCCCTCCTCCCATGTCCGCGAGACTGTCTCGCGGACGCCTTTCTGTTCCTGACATGTGTCAGGAAAAAGGCGTCCGCCATACTGTATGGCGGACGATCTCTAGGCTGACACATGTCAGGGCCTGTCCCCTCGGTCGCCTATAAAGTCTCGGGCGTGAGCCCCGAGAACTGTCCCCTTGGTATCCTAGAATCTATCCCTACTCGGCTCTTTCAGCAAAATTTTTGCGGGGCTTTCAGATTCACTTGCTTCCATTTTCAGCACCCTTCAAGCTTTTCTTGGAGTAACACACTTTTGGTTCAAGCATCACTCAAGCAAGGTAAAGTTTGTGATCTTGCTACCGTTTATCTTAGTAATTTTAATTTGTTATGTTCAGTAAATATATAATTAGCAAAATAGGAGACACTTTTGAGATTATGTATATGGTATCCTAAATCGGTCTAATCGTCAAGATAATTTTGAGATAATAAGCGTATTCTATTTCTACATAGGTCTTTTTCACAATGTCTGATTTCGTGTCGAGCTCCAGCACCCCCGTAGATGCTAGTGATCCGTATCTAGGACGAACCTTTCAAACGTTGGAAGAAGCTGGAGAATGTTTTCGAGCTTATTCATTGAGGGTTGGTTTTGGCATTAGAATAAAAACTACAAGAACAAGCAGCGTATCGAAAAGGATATGCTCTCGCTTATACGAGTGTCATAGGGGCAGAAACCCAGTGCAAAATGAGACACGCGTAGGCAACGATGACAGTGATGATGACGAAATAGGGTATGCGCGGAGAAGACGGGATTGCTTTGCGCGCACGAATTGCCAGGTCAAGATGTTCGTAAGCTATAAAGCCAAACAAGATCATTGGCTTATTACCAGCCTGGAACTGGCACACAATCACCCGTTAGTAACCCCTTCTAAGGTGAGTCAGATGCATCAACACAAGAAGATGGGTAAGGTCGCGAGGAGCCTAATTCACACAATGAGCGATGCGCGGCTAGGACCTACCGACATGATTAATGTTCTTGCTGAACAGGCTGGGGGAATTCAAAATTTAAACTTTAACACGACAGACGTTCGTAACGCGGTCCGAACCCATAGACGAGCCGCGTATGACCTCAATGATGCGCAAGCGACAATGAGCCTATTGAAACGGATGCAGATGGAGGACCCGCAGTTTACCTTCGACTATAAACTTGACGACGAGCATCGAGTTAGCACAATTTTTTGGGTCGACGGTCGTTCGAGGCTAGCTTATAAGCATTTTGGGGATGTCGTGACTTTCGACACCACATACCGTACCAACAAGTACTCGATGCCGTTCGCTCCTTTCACGGGCGTCAATCATCATTATCACTCCATCCTGTTCGGGTTCGCCTTGTTAAGGGACGAGAGCGAGAGTTCTTTTGAATGGTTGTTTAGGGTGTGGCTGGAAGCAATGAACTTCAAAGCACCGACTGTTATCATCACCGATCAAGATTTGGCAATGAAGAAGGCTATTGCTACCGTCTTCCCAGATACTCGACACAACTTGTGCACTTGGCACATAAGCAACAAATACCCTGAACGTCTGCATCACATGTACGCAAAGTATCCAGACTTTAAACAGGATTTTGACAAATGCGTCCTCAAGTCATTAACGATTGAGGAATTCGAGGAGAGGTGGGAAAAGCTTGTTCGGGATTACTCATTGCAAGACAACGAGTGGCTCCAGCACTTGTACGGGCTCAAAGAGCAATGGATTGGTGTTTACACGAGAAGTCATTTTTCTGCGGGCATGAAAACGACGGGCAGGAGTGAATCTATGAATGCCACGTTCGATAATTATGTGGGTACAGCTACCAATTTGAAGAGTTTCGTCACATCAGCACAAAAAGCGGTTGCGTCGTTGTTCGTGAAAGAAAGGGCTGCAGACTTTGCAACCACGTACAAGCAAAGGAGAAGGTTGCTTGAGACCCCGCTGGAGCTGAACGGTGCCAAAGTCTATACGAAGGAGATCTTCCTGCTATACCAAGTAGAGCTGCAAAAATCGGGCCGATACAGTATATATAAGGTGGCAGAAAAGTCGTCGCGTGAGTACAAGGTTTATTCGCTCGTGAATGACCTCGTCCCTGAGAAGCTGCGCAGAATTTATACGGTGACCCACGACACATTGACGGACTCGGTGACATGTGTTTGTAAGAAGTTTGAGTTCCATGGCATCCTGTGTAGACACATTCTGCGGTTTTTCACACAGAAGAATATCAGGACAATCCCCGATAAATACGTCCTGCCACGTTGGACGAAAGGTGCAAACAGGTTGCACGGTACCATTTCCTTTCCGGAGCACCCGTATACTGACTTTGAAGAATCAGAGACGTTGCGGTATAATCATCTGGTGACGATGTTCACCCGTTTGTCCGTAAAGGGTGCTGCTACAATGGTCGGATATAAACATCTCCTCGAGGTAGCTCAGCAGCAAGAGCCCATCGTCGACCAATTGGAAGCAGCTTCAGTCAGCAATGCGGTTGACACCGAGCCTACGACGGGATCAGAAGATGACGAGCCGGGGGAGGGAGCCGACAATGATATCCGGCCTTCGGATCCAATTATATCGCAAACGAAAGGCCGCAAGAGATCTACGCGGATGAAAAGCTCTATTGAGACGGCAACTCAACCAAAAAAGCTAAGAAGGTGTGCATTGTGCAACAAAATGACAGACCACGACAAGCGGAACCATTACAAGGCACTGGGGATAAGTCCAGTGCCTTTGCAAGACGGGGAAGAAGATGATGCCGAGGATGAGGACGAACAAGCTGCAGTGGAACTTTAGTGTACTGAATATTTTGTAATAATCTTTTATGAGCCATCAAAAGTGTCGGACATTTTGTAATAATATTTTAGTAATGACTCGTTTGTAATAACCTTTACAATCATTTTTTTATACGTGATTTCTTACACTGTCCGCTACACTGCGCAGCACAACATTAGAAACCTAAGGTATTAAAGAATACCCCCCCTACAACACTTAGTTTTTTTTTGTTTTTGTTCACTTCTCTGCGTCCGCTATACTATGTAGCGGACGGCCCCGCAGAATACCCCCTACAACACTTAGTTTTTTTTTGGTTTTGGTTCACTTCTCTGCGTCCGCTATACTATGTAGCGGACAGCCCCGCAGAATACCCCCCCTACAACACTTAGTTTTTTTTTGGTTTTGGTTCACTTCTCTGCGTCCGCTATACTATGTAGCGGACGGCCCCGCAGAATACCCCCCCTACAACACTTAGTTTTTTTTTTGTTTTGGTTCACTTCTCTGCGTCCGCTATACTATGTAGCGGACGGCCCCGCAGAATACCCCCCCTACAACACTTAGTTTTTTTTTGGTTTTGGTTCACTTCTCTGCGTCCGCTATACTATGTAGCGGACGGCCCCGCAGAATACCCCCCTACAACACTTAGTTTTTTTTTGGTTTTGGTTCACTTCTCTGCGTCCGCTATACTATGTAGCGGACGGCCCCGCAGAATACCCCCCCTACAACACTTAGTTTTTTTTGGTTTTGGTTCACTTCTCTGCGTCCGCTATACTATGTAGCGGACGGCCCCGCAGAATACCCCCCTACAACACTTAGTTTTTTTTTGGTTTTGGTTCACTTCTCTGCGTCCGCTATACTATGTAGCGGACGGCCCCGCAGAATACCCACTTAGTTTTTTGGTTTTGGTTCACTTCTCTGCGTCCGCTATACTATGTAGCGGACGGCCCCGCAGAATACCCCCCTACAACACTTAGTTTTTTTTTTTGGTTGTGGTTCACTTTTCTGCGTCCGCTATACTATGTAGCGGACGGCCCCGCAGATACACATATTATCGATCACTTTGTTATTTTTTGAACACTTGCCCTGCAGATAGACAGATATCCAACACTTGGTTTCCCACCGTTAAATCACATTGGTCAATAAAATCAATCGCATTCAATAAATTTTTTGGGTTAAAAAAGTGTTGTAACGTTACAATGTGAATTGGGGAACATCATCTCTCGCAGGAATTATGTTCCTTACACGGATTTACAATAAACCTAATAGCTCTAGGCCGGCCATTTATAATTTGCCAAGCAATCCTATACCTAAAGTCTTGTATGCATTCTTCGCTCCAGACAGTCTTCTTGAGGCTCTCAGACCGGCAAATGTAATCCATGTACATGCAGAGGAAGACGCCGCAGTCCGAGGAATTATGTTGCTTGGGCCTACTCCTCTTCAATCGGAAAATGAGGACCGGCCTGCGCGATACCTTCTCCCGACGCCTACCATTGACCAGGGCAGCAAAAAGATTCTGCGAGAACCATAATAAGCATTAAACATAGCTAGCAAAATAAGATTAATCAGTTTTATAATATGCAAGTTACAACAAGAAGGAAACAGGATCTTACCATGGCATCCAACTGGCCTATGCCTCGGTACATATCAATCACAGGCATCACGTCGGTATCGTCGTAGAGACTGTCGACGACTGAAACCGTGCTCTGTAATGGTTCGTAGCAAACCAAGTACCAGTGCGCATTCCCTAAAAAGGGGATTAGAAACACGTCGGCAACACTTGCGCTCACTGGACTATCCCTAGCAAGATATGCTTGTAGGTTAGGGGACGGTTTCCACTGGGCCATGCCTCTCCCCTTCCTTGCATTGCCCCAGTCGTGCCACTCTTGTACTAGGAGCTGATGGAAAAAAGCATCCAAGATAAACACGCGCAGACCGATGTCTGGATGCTCCCGACACCTTCGCCTCAGAATTTGCACGTAGTGCGAGATGACACCGCTGTCTAACCAAGATCCCGGCGCCAGCGAGGCGATCTCTGTCCAAGAGGCATTGTAATCCAAGCCCTCGGGGTGATCCACGTCATACGACGCTCCGTCTTGGGGGGCCCCGCTAAAATAACGGGCTCGGATTATATCGCATTTATGCGGCTTTAGGGGCCTGGCTGGATGCCCTTTCGGATATTGCCCTCGGGGGTCGATCGGGGGATATTGGCCTCCAATTCCTTCTTCGGCCGGCTGATATTCCCCTTCGGGGCCGCCAACTGGTCCCGCCCACGGGACAATGGGCAGTGCCTCGGAGAAACCGTAGTTTCCGAAAGGAAAGTCTTGCGTGACTTGAGAGAGGGGTTCCGGGAACAAATTGAAGGAGGGGCCGCTGTAATCGCCCCACGACGCTTGAGCCTGTCCCATCCCCGCTTCAGAGGTACCAACAACTCCCTGACTCACCCCTGAAGCCTGTCCAGAGGGATCACCGTATCCCTGGCTGACGCCCGTATAACCCATTCCCGGGCTTACTCCCGAAGACTGGCCCGATGCTTGGCGCAAAAAATTCCCGCAGCCTAAAGCCAATGTCGCAGCCTGTTGGCAAAGATCCTCGCCCATTGCGCTCACCAGATCCCTCCGCTCACTCAACTTCTGGAAGAATGCAAGCGAGGCATTAACCTACATCCAAAGAGATAAAAAATTAAGTAACTTCAATCAGACATTTATATTCAACTAATTTGGTTCAAGTCAGACTTGTTGGGCAACTTACGAGATTGTATGCCATACGCTCATCGATCTGACCCCTAGGCGCATACCTCTCCCCACGTTCAAAGTTTACAGGGGCTACTCTCCTCCGCGTGATGCGGTAGTACCACTCATCGTACTGATCGATGCTGATAACGGGGTCTGGCTCCGAGACGATGGCCGCCAGTGTGTCCTGCCAAGAAGTCCAAAGCTCTATTTCGGCCGCGCACAATTCGTACGCATTGGCGGTGCCAAACACTCCGACATCCGGTGGGTTCCTGTTAACCCTCATATCCGGGGCATCGACTGGCAAACCCTGCTCCAACTCAAAATGGCGCATTGCTCGGTCGGGCAGCTGCCACTCTGCGAGCTCGAAATGGATCAGGGGTGTGCGCTGCAACCCGGAGAGCGTGAAGACGAACGACTCTCCCACCCGTCGCGCCAAACGTATGTACGGTGCCCAACGCATTTGGCCCGGAGATAGACGGTCGAACTCCCCTCGATAGTACGTAATGTTGTGATGGGGATCGACTCTCCTCTTGTAGTGGCTAGCCCTCCGGCTGTACTCCCAAGCACACAACCGAGGCCAGACTTTGTCGGTTCCATCCCTACGCGTTGGTGCACCGGGAGCAAGGTGTTCGTAAGACCACACCTGAGAACATCAAAAAATTATATTTATATCGTCGATTCAACAAAAATAAAACACAATAACGAAGACATGATTTATATGATATACCTGCAATAGCGAGAGACATGCACATATGGCTTTGGAGTTGGGCCTCGTTGCCTTGTGCAATGCTCGGTACAGATACGAAAGAACCGCTGCACCCCAGGCATAATCCCCAACCTCCGACAGGTTACCCAACAACGGTAAATATTTCACGCTGACCGTGTTCTTCGACGTCGTTGGGAATAAAATTGCTCCCATCACCCACAAGAGGAAGGCCTTTGTGTACACCACAAGCTCACGGCCCGTATAGTTTTCCGGCAAAACCCCGTAGGTATCTACCAACCACTTCAACTTTATACCACCAGTGCTAAATTGATCCTGGGGTATCGAAGTGAAGAAGTCTCGCGCTGTTCTCTTATTCGTTGCGTCTGACGGAGGAGCAATTACCGGCCGCCCCGTCACCGGCAACCCCAAGATGAACCCTACATCTTCTAGGGTAATCGTCATCTCTCCGATCGGGAAGTGAAACGTATTCGTTTCACTTCTCCACCTCTCAACAAGGGCACCTATCAAGGCCCGGTCAAGCTGTTGAAAGATCTGCCCATGCGTGAAAATCCCAAACCCAATTCCACGCAGTATGCTTTTCTGGGAATTGTTCAAGGTCCATCTCGTGAACTCGCGAGATACTTCTACGGTGGTGAGAAGTTCTCTTTCCTACGAATTATTAATAAATACAATTTGAGCAAAATGAACGGTAAAACAACGTTCGTAATAATAAGAAAGTTGATAAATAATGTATCTTACTCCACCATCCCATATGAGCGTACTGATATGGTTGGCTTGGTCGTATAACACGGATGGATCTTCTGGTCCAGGGATAAATTCCATTTTTTGCAACTGAAACTATGGAATCGGATTTTACAAACGCTAGCACATGAACAAATACATACATATATAAATCCTCATCACCGCTAGCACATGCTCAATGCATAATCAAAACCACGCATAAAACGCAATATTGATCACAACTATAGATTAGAAACATGTAAAGGATTGATTTTGTGAACTTACGTGATCTATTAGGGGGGGATTAAAGCTGCTCTTATGAAGAAATTGCGCAGATCTGCTTGCCAACGCCGCTGGGAATATTTGTGAGTAGGAAGAACACGGGGAGAAGAAGAGTGTAGAAGTTATAGGGGGACTTTCTTTTGGGTTTGAATATATATATTTGCTGTCCGCTGGACAATATATATTTGCCGTCCGCTATATAGTATCGCGGGTCTGTTCCTTGTCCGCTATATAGTATCGCGGACGCTAGACTTTTGGTAGTTTTCTCTACGTCCGCTATACTATGTAGCGGACGACACAGAAGAATTTTTTTGGTGGTCTTCTCTACGTCCGCTACATAGTATAGCGGACGGCCCCGCAGAATGTTTTTGGTTGTGTTCTCTACGTCCGCTATGCTATGTAGCGGACGGCCCCGCAGAATGTTTTTGGTTGTGTTCTCTACGTCCGCTATACTATGTAGCGGACGGCCCCACAGAAAACCATTACTTAGTTTTTTCTTCTACACTTTGTTCCACCTCTCCAAAACTTCGTTTTTTCTACACTTAGTTTTTTCTTCTACACTTAGTTTTTTCTACACTTAGTTTTTTCTTCTACACTTACTTCCACCTCTCCAACACTTAGTTTTTTCTACACTTAGTCCAAACTGTCCGCTATATAGTATCGCGGATATACTTACCGCAGAAAATGGTTGGCACGGACCAGACATTTAGTTCCCGACCTTCCCGAACCCGGCCTAAGCGGAGGGCCCCTTATATCCGCTATATATATAGAACTATACAATGTGGCGTAATGTAATAAATTGGAATAAATTGGCGCCCGTAATGCAGTTTTAATAAATTGAAATAAATTGGCCCGAAGACTTGTTTTAGCGACATAGTACGTTAATGCTATTTTAATAAACTGACGCCCAAAGACTTGTTTTAGCGACGGAATCAACAATCTCAATTTTTCCAAAAAATAATGTACAATTCATAATCAACGATCTCAATATATCAATATATCGAGGCAACAAAAAAAGGCACAATTAACCAAGAAAAAATTTGAAAACATAATAAACAAGAACATAAATATTTTTATTATAATAAACTATGGTTCACAAATGGGGTACGAAAGCTTTTCACAAGCGCTCCGTTCAAAGATTACAACTTGAAAATCCCACCACCCAAGGTGTTCGAACACTACAAAGTCCCCGAGTTCGAGGCCATGCTGGCGCACGAAGACGTTCCAACCCTCTGCGAATTCCTTTTTTTGGGATCGGCCGGGCTTCAGCTTGATTTCAACCTGCCATGCCCCCTTGCGGCTATATAATCTTGCACTATCATGAATTGTTGTAAATTGATTGGTAAATGCTTCCGGTATGTCCTACCAAACACAAAATACAAAAAATAGGTTAGTTTTGGTTAAGAAAAACAAAAGATCAAACTTTTAACACACGAAAATACAGAGAAAGAGAAAGAGGGATAGCCTACAAGTTCATGCTCAAATCCCGGCATCATGACTTTGAAAAAGTGTTTGCCTACCAGGTGCAAGTTGCCAATATAATCGTAGGCGTAGGTGGTCTCCGATCCAGAAGCCATCGAGATCGTCGTTGAGGTGAGGACGGTGGTGTCGGCGGAGATGTGGGTGACCGGAGATGTGAGTCGCCGTAGATGGGGTAGCGGCTTTAGGTTAGATGTTCGAGAGAGGGGACGCCGTCCGCTACAATAATATATATACCCCGATCTGATTAAATATTTATAGCAGGAGAGAGTTGACGAAGGGACGCCGTCCGCTACAGATACCAAGGGACACTGTTGACGCCATACAGATACCAAGGGGACAGTTCTCGGGGCTCACGCCCGAGACTTTATAGGCGACCGAGGGGACAGGCCCTGACATGTGTCAGCCTAGAGATCGTCCGCCATACAGTATGGCGGACGCCTTTTCCTGACACATGTCAGGAACAGAAAGGCGTCCGCGAGACAGTCTCGCGGACATGGGAGGAGGGCAAAAAGGTAAAGTTCCCGTCCGCGAGACAGTATGGCGGACGGGAACCAGTTTTGGAAAAAGGCGCGATCTGGACCGTCCATCTTTCAGGATGGACGGTCAGATCGCGCTAGCAACTTAACTCCATTTGCTAGCGCTATCAATGGATCAGCTCCCTATATATATATATATATATATATATATATATATATATATATATATATATATATATATATATATATATATATATATATATATATATATAAGTTTCAAAAGCAAAATCTTTTCAACAAATCAAGAAAAACTAAAAAGAAAACAAGTAAAATGGTATGCAAACAAACAAAGTGCAAGAAGAAAAAATTATTTCCGCGGCAACGAGTCTCGTTTCCTTCTATTTCTGGTATCACCGCACGTTGCGCCTCTCTGCTCCCTTCTCGCTGCCGTGACTTCCTTCGCAGACCCTCTCCCCTCCCCATCAACCGTCGCCGGCACCACCACCAACCATTACCATCGCCGTCCGCGCCAACCACCTCCATCACGATCGCTCACAAGCAGAAAAACGGCACCGCCACGTCCCGTTACCATCGCCATCAGGGGAAAGAATGCCGGTTTTAGTTCTTTAGGGAAAATATACCACATTCTTCGAAGATTTCTCCAATTAGGTCCAAAGTTGGGGGCTCATTCAGTAATTGCGGGTTTCAGGTAATCATTTGTCACTTCTTTTTGTTCATCTTGTGGATTTTTTGGTTTATCTAACTAGGATCTCACTAGAGGAGCTTGTTCACCATGTTTTGTTGGATTGGGGGTGTGTGTGTGTGCGTGTCTACTACCTGAATGTGGGTGCAATCTTCAATTTGTTGAATAATTCTGCTATTTCTATGGGTTTTTATGTGTGTGTATATGTGTCTTGATTACTCTGGGCTTGATCTTGTGGTGTTTTATATTTTATCAAAATTTTGTGTAATTTGTAGATTTTTGTATGCTGTATAATTAGGATCCCAGTATAGGGGCTTTTTCACCACGTTGAAGTGTGTCTTTGTGTCTGTGTGGGCTTGATTTTATGCAATTTTATGCATATCGTGTTTCTGCTACTTGTAGTGTCTGTGTTTGAGAGTTGATAACCCTGAGCTTTTCCAGTTAGTTGCAAGCTTGGAGTTTGGAGATTTGCTTACATGTGTGGTTCGTTCATTGTGAACTTTAAACAAGTATATCTGTAACGAAAACGAGTTTCGTTATTGATTTAGGGAAAAGGCAGTGGTACTATTTTTAGAAAACCAGTTGTACTGGCCAAGAAGAAGAGAAGCTATGCCAGCTTTTCGATTTTAACAAGATGACAATTATTTTTCGGAGCCTTCTCCTCCCTTAAAGAGGTTACAACGGACTAGCTTAATTTTAGGGAAACAAAAATATAAAGTGCTAAAAGAAAAGGACAGAATTTCAATATTCATTAATCCTAGCTGCCAAATCTTCTTGGAGGTAGCGCTCGCGCATGTTGAACACACTTGGCTTTAAACGCTTTTAATCCTCTTCATGCGCCTATCTGGTCTTCAAACATGCCATGAGTTTTGCACTTGCATTCCTGTCCATGAATACTCCATATACTGTCTTAAGCATTACTAGTTTGGGTGGCAATTTGATTGAGGATGTTTTTGTTTGATCCGTGACAATATCTGGCAAGTTTTTTATATTTAAGGCGAGAGTATTTTGTGTAGAGAGATCGGCAATTAATGGCTATATCATTCTCTGTGTAAATTATGCATTTTAGTAACAGAAAAAAACTTTTGATTGTATTGTCGTATCCGCTAGTGGGTGCTAATCTTTTTATGCCTTTTGTGTAATGGTTACATGGTGGTTTTAATAGATTTGAGCAGTGATTGTTACATCTGCTGTCTTTAGAAGTGATTATGGCATTGCGGATGATTGCTCGCAGTATGAGCACGAAGCTATTACCCATGTTCGCTCCTGCTTCTATGCTGCATTCTCATGCTACAAGTTTCGGTAGGTCCATTTACTGTCTTTGAATTTCCAACAAATGTGTTTTTTTTAGATCACAATGAATATCTTCCAATTAGGTTTTTCTTTTTGTTTTAGATCACAATGAATTTAACTACGATAACGTATGTCTCATGTCCAATCCACTGTTCTGATTTTGATATAGTTTACATCTTTTGTTCAGAAATAAACGTGTATTAAAACCAAAGGGGGGAGGGGGGTAGGAAGGTAGTGATGTACAGAGGGAGTGCAAAAGTCAATGAAAACTCCGGAACTCAAGGGATCCCCAACAGAAGACTAATGAAACCCCTAGTAATATTAGACATCGCCCCGCAGTCAGTGGTGGAACCAGGATTTCACTCCAGGGGGTGCTAAAAATATATCGAAGTCACTAAATTTGTTTATAAGTAAAATACTACACAGAAATCCTGATTCTAGTGGCAAGTTTGAACACTAACCTATATTTCTTGTATTTATACTTATATTTTCTATCTACTCATTTTCCAAATTTCATAAGCCCTGATTCTAAGACATTCATATTAACTTACCCATTCAAATTACAGTCGAATGAGGAGAATTTTCAACAAAAATCCTAATAGTCTTACATTGTCAAGTAGCAACAGCAATTCCGAGTTCAGCCATTCATTCTGGATTTCAAGCAACTAGTTCCAAGCGAAGTACTAACAAAAATAAAATCCTAATAAAAATGAAGACATATAGCCTAGAATGCTCACACACATCACAATACTCAAATTGAGAAGATAGTATCTTGAATCAGTATAACCTTTATTCAGTTGATAACAGTGTGATTGATTGCATATGTTTGACGGAATTTATCGGCTTCTAAATAATTTCAAGAATGAAGGTAAATTGGCTATTGAAGTGAAAAATTTTCATTTTACGAAAGCTGTTAACAGTAATAACTGATTTCTTTTATAGACAATGATTTCATTTGAAATCTGAAAAAGTTCAAGAAAGGATGCAGCATGGCTAAAGTACTCAATGGAGAAAGCTTGGGCTACTGGTTGTTCTATTTCATATGAATACCTTTCCTTCTGATCCCCTTCTCTGGGTTTCCTTAGACTAGTTTCAATTTCCCTTTTTTATTTGAAGTGGTGATGGACAACAAATGGATCATAGAAAAGGAAAATGCTCATTGATAATAACCCATATCATTTGTAACATTGAACACAAACTTGTACCAAGTGACTGATTCATATATTTTTTTCTTAAATTTCAGATAACCAATGAGAAAGCAGAGCAATGTAATGTTTAAGAGAGCCATCACAGCCTCAATAGAATTCAAAACAAACTTGTGACCTGAATACTTTTCTATTTGTTAATGGATATCTACACTAAATTGGTGGACAACCACTACAAAACTGCACCCCGTCATCTAAACAACCGCAGTATTGTGTAACCATTGTAACTGCACAATAAGCCTAGAAATCAAAGATCTGATAAAGTGTAACCATTGTACTCAATTTAGCAGCGGATAATTTACCAAATTTGTTTTCTTTTCTTTGCTATCTGGGCAATTTTAGTGTGTTTGAAATATATTATGGTGGCTTGTTCATCAATGAACGAGGCTTCACCTGCACAACCGTGCAAAATACAGTTGCAGTTGCCCGTTTGGACATCTCATTTTTTTTATTTGTTTCTGTTTCTGTTTCAGTTTTTCATCAGCTTGTCTTACGTTAACTACTTCGTTTTCTGCTTCCATTTCCTACTAAGTCCAAAAGATTGGATAACTTTGTAGGCCTTCAGAGTCTTTCTAAAAACAACATCAATAAGCAGAAACAAATCATGGACGTTATTAGGACAGCAACGTTGATGAACAATCTAAAAGCTCAATTAACAAGAAATGCTCAATCAACATTCTGAAATGCTCAATGACCTCAATTAACAATCTAAAATGCTCAATTGGGAAAGCAAGTAATCAATTAACAATCTGAAATGTTTACCTAAATCTGAACATGATGAAGGCAGTTGATTAATTGACTGTTCACGGGTCACCGGT
Source organism: Escallonia herrerae (assembly GCA_033070095.1). Classification (NCBI taxonomy): domain Eukaryota; kingdom Viridiplantae; phylum Streptophyta; class Magnoliopsida; order Escalloniales; family Escalloniaceae; genus Escallonia; species Escallonia herrerae. Next base: position 22,401 of record JAVXUP010004649.1, read on the forward strand.
TGTCGACGCGTCGTAGCCGGCAGTGGGTTCTTGGCCGGTGGAGTTCTCGCCTCGCCGTTGCCACTCGCCGGTCACTGATACTTCCAGGATCGTCAAACAGAAGAAGACTCCTCACAGGTCGACTTTTCGTCTCCTTCCACGGCTCCACTCCGGCCACTCGTTCCAGATCTGAGCTCTACTCAACAGAGAGAGTCGACTGGAGGACGCCAAAGCCCCTGCCCACTGCCGTGTCGGCGTGTGAGCGTGTCGCCGTCGGGGGTGATGTCTGCCGTCTTTGGTTTGAGAGTGGGTGAGAGACTGAGAGACAAGTCGCAGAGAGAGAGAGAGAGAGAGAGAGAGAGTTGCCGCACGTCTGTCGCAGAGGTGAAATGTAAATTTTTTTCCTGGAAGTTGAGGGGGTACATTAGCCCCCCCTCGTACAAAGGTAGGTCCGCCCCTACCTGCAGTCACGTTGCCCTCCAAGGAGAACCCTATCCACAAAATATACAGTGCCTAAGACCAACCTTGCAAGTTGCAAGCTTCTCCCTTATCCAAAAGAACTGAAGACTATTGAATATAGGTGATATAACGGACGCTCAACACTTTTAAGACAGTGTATCGGGGGGGTGGGGCGGGTGGGGGAGGTAGTGACTTACAAAGGGAGTGCAAAAGTCAATGAAAACTGCGGAACTGAAGGGATCCCCAATACAAGACTAAGAAAACCCCTAGTAATATTAGACATCGCCCCGCAGTCACGTTGTCCTTCAAGGAGAACCCTATCCACAAAATATACAGTGCCTAAGAGCAACCTTACAAATTGCAAGTTTTTCCCTTATCCAAAAGAACTGAAGACTATTGAATATAGGTGATGTAACAGACGCTCAACACTTTTAAGACTGTATCTCACTCCCCCAAGTAGGCCATGTAAATTGAAGGATCCTCGCTTTAATACCAAACTGATCTTGGCATCATCTAAAAGACACAAGTGATGGTCCACCATTTCCCCATCATTAACCATGTTCTTCCTTTGACTTCACAAATTATGTGTGTTAGGCAAGGGTTTCCAGCCGGTGTCTAAAAGAAAAGACCGCTATGGAGAATTTGTGCGCGCATGGGTTCCATGTGACTGGGAATAATACTCGATCTATATATCTCCCTAAATTCTATAAGCAACTATTGATGGTTCTTTTCTCCTTCTAAGTGACACGTTAGTGAACCGTAAGAATTGTTTCCTTGCATACTTTCTGTTGAATTTTGGTTTGACCAGGGTCCATTTGCAAGTGCGTTGATCCAAAATTTAGAGGCCACAAGCTTTTTGCTTTTCTTTTTGAAACTTCTTCATTGCAAGTTGCAACTAGTCAAGACTTTGAATGCGTTAGTTTTTTCCTGTTCTTGCAACCTCATATAAGACCTCAGAGGGTATGTAGTGTCAATTTTTTCTGTCAAACTAGTATTAGATGGAAGTCTCATGGTCATCGAGTACTATTTTTGGGGGTTGTACATGCATATGCTGAGAGCCAATCCTAGCTAGTTTGTAACAAAGGCTTTGATGATGATTATAATATGATATGCACATGCTAAGACACTATAATGCTAATGATTGAGTAAGCTCTTTCCTGAAACCTGTCTTGTATCCTACTTGAACTATTTTCTAATTGGATTTCAGTACAAAGTGTCCAACAGGGAAAAGCTGCCCAAAAGCATTTGACTCATCTCTTATCAATCATAAGGAAAACTTTCATGATTACATAAGTAAAAGTTGACAAGACTGAGCATATTGGCAGTTCCGAGGAAAATAGTGAAATTTTGATAGCGAGAGAGTATCAGAAAGGATTAGATATTTTTGAGACAGACATAATTGCTTTTGGAAACAACACTTCTCTAAGAGTAACTTGTATAAATCCTTATGTATTTTCTATTAATGAAACATACAATATGAAATGTCTAGTTCACTTTGGTTTCTGTACAACCACTGGAAAAGAATCATATATTATAATGATGTTCAAGATAATGGTAATGAAAGGTCGCGTTTAACATGAGATATTTTAGGGAGAGATTTGGCCAATTCAAGCACAATACCAAGTTATAGTCTTGGAAGAGGAGGGGCTTGCTCAGACTTCTCTTGGTTTTACTGTTTTGTTACTCAAAACCTTTTTTCAGTTACGGACTTGTTTATTTGTTCTAAAGTAGTTTTGCATGCATAATATTTTATTGCTCCCCCGCCCCCTCTATTTTCCCTTTTCTACTTATTGATTAACTGATGAATAAGGACTTGCAAGTTTTACTTGGCATCTATATAGCTGCTGCTAAGGATCATCTTGTTATTGAGGTTGCTTTTTCCAGGATTTAAAGAGGTCAGGGAAGAAGAAAAGAGCCAAATGGTTGGCAATGTCTTCAGCAGTGTTGCTTCCAATTATGACCTTATGAATGATTTGATGAGTGGTGGACTACATAGACTGTGGAAGGAAAGGTTCGATTCTTTGGCAGCTTGAGTTTTATGAATTACCGGCCTGTATTTTCTGATCAAGCCTCCTCAACTTTCACCAGATTGGTCTCCAAATTGAATCCATTTCCTGGAATGAAGCATCTTGATGTCGCTGGTGGGACAGGTGACCTCTATTCCATAAAGTCACTGTGATAATATGTTTTCTATTAGTTAGGTTATGAAGAAAAATATGCACCAGGTAAGGGGGATATAGCACATTCAGATTGGTATTTGAGAAAGCGCAGATGAAGGAATCAAATATATCGATTTGGACGTTTTACATTATGAGGCCAAATAAGAGGAAAGGCATCCGTTCAACTAACCTAGTGCAACTATTAGATTGACTGGAGGAGAACATAGAATTCTCTTTGTCCTCTTAAAAGGGTTTTAGGATCTGTACTGCTTTTGTTAGTACCCAAGTAGATAAGATATGAATATTTCAGGCTAGTATAGTGTATGTTTTTGGCACAAAGTGGTTAAGTTGCAAGTCATGAATTATTGTATCGATTAGTTGCAGGATTCTTCAATTCTAGTCCCGCTCCCAGCTCGAAATCACACTCCTAAATCTCGCACCGGGCACCCAGTCCTACCCCAAAACCCACTATAGTAGTCACACTCCCGATCCTGAACCTCGCATCCTCTCCTAATCTCACCCATGCTCCGGGCAACTAAGTCAGAGAGTATGAGTTTTTTCTTCTTCTTCCAATGTGTGGGTTTCTACTTCTGAAAAGTATTTTAGATATACGGACACCGCGTCCTATACTGACACTAACTGGGACACCAGACACCGCAATTTCCCGAAAACCAAATTTTGGACACTGCAAGGCATGCTGAATTTTTTATACCTCTAAAATTGCACTACCATGTCAAGTTTCCTCCACCTTGTGTATCCTTGCTACACTTTGTCAAATATCTCCACAAAGATTTACCTTGGTCATCTGCCCTAGCTGAACTTACTGCACACTACTAGCATCACTTGAATCGACCTTCAAAATTAAGGAAGCAAATTTCAGCATCAATTTCAATAACAGTGAAGAAAAAAGAGAAGCTAAAAATTGAAGAAAGTTGATTTGAACGAAATTAGAAGAGTTGTTGTCTTTCGTCTTAATCACAAGATGAAGGACGGGGAGGGAAAGGAAACAATGGGGGAGGAAAGAAAAGTAGAAACAGAAGTAACTATCCATTAGAATGAAAAAGAGAAGGAAGAAGAAGCAGGCAAAATCCTACATCTCCTTCGTCTTCCTCGCGGATTGGTAGCATTGCAGAAACCGATGAGAACAAAGGAAGCGATATACGATCTGTTGATTTGCTAGAGTTTTGGCTGAATTTTTTCTTCCGGAAAACAGCCCAACTTTTCCTAATATTTATCCGAATCCCCGTAGTAAGGTTCTAATATCCATATCAGCCCCATATGTGTCTGAACCTCTTCATGAAGTGTCCGACATGGTGTCCGATAACTAAAAATAGCAATAAAAATTTTGGACACCTCCCATGACACGTGTCCGAAGGTCTCGATGAGTTGTGGGTGTCGGTAAGTGTCGGACTTGATACCTCAACCCATAAGAGGTGTTCGTGCTTCGTAAATAGAATTGAATGTAATATGAACTTATTGTAGCTGCAATATGAATGATGACATTTGAAATTAAGAAAGAGACATTCTCACACTACTTTTAACATGGAATTGGCTCCTGCCTCGAATAACCATAACAGCGAGGAATGAATTTTAGACTGAGCACATGGACGTTATCCCTTCTCCTTGAGTTTTCTCATTATAATTGGCTTTACTTGTAGCTTGCTTTATATCATTTCCAATAAACGCGGTGCCAAATTTTGTGGGTGGAGTGGGCTAGCCCTTCATATTTATAGTAGTGAGTTTGAAACTTCTACTTTCTGAGCATGAGTTCAAATTTCTCTGCTTTTACAGGTGATGTTGCTTTCAGGATCCTGGAGAGTATAAATAGCGTCAGCTATAGAGCCAGAAAAGACATGCTTGACGATACTTTACAGGAAGACACTCAAATTTATGTGTGTGACATTAACCCAAATATGTTGAATGTTGGTAAAAAGCGAGCCCAAGAGAGAGGTAACATAATACACTGAGCTATGTATGCTGATCTGACTAGTGCTTCTGAATTTCAACTAGGATAGTATAGAATGAGAGTGTTCTGACTTATGCAGGGCTAGGAGAAGATGGATCCCTTGTATGGGTGCAGGGAGATGCAGAAGCCCTGACTTTTGAAGATGATTCAGTGGATGGTTACACAATTGCCTTTGGGATCAGAAATGTTACACATATTGAAAAAGTTCTTGCCGAAGCTTATAGGTATTATTCTATCCTGCGCCTGGTTGTTATCTTCTTTTCAAGCAAGGCACCATTACATGAAGAAGTTTTGGCCTAGGCTTTGTTTTGCTGAAAAGTGAAGGCCAGACCCACAAAGGAGTACTTTTCTTGGTTCAAGCCCTCACCCGTTTCCGAGAATAATCACACTTTACCCTGAACAAGTACAAATATGCGTGTATGTTTGCATACTCTTGATTGCTATAAATCTTTACCTTAGACAATTTACAAGCAAACAGCTGAAAGGGAAAGAGAGTCAACTTGTCTTACTCATTCACTCCAATAGAAGTTGGCTGCGTGACAACATTTTGGCCCTTAACTCTTCACATTCCTCACCCTAATGTTCCTCACCATAATGTTTGTTTGAACCGCTACATTTACACTTCTCTGCTTGTCCCATCGAAACTCTTCTTTGGACCCATAGCTTTGCCGTAAACATCAGCATTAGACCTGAGCTTATCCCCTTGTCTCAATAAATAATGCGCATTCCCACTAAGCAGCCTTTCTACAATCTGATATAGCACAACTCCTTTGAAATTCTAAGGAGACAGTGGAATATCTGACACCTAAGCTGCAAAGTAGCCTCCTCCAGTTCTCTTGATGATTTCAGATTTGCACATGCACAGAAGTTTATGGGCTTATCTGGCCAATAACACTCTACTAAGTTTCTTTTTATATGTGATTTTGATTTGTTTATCAGGATACTCAAAAAGGGGGGAAGATTTCTTTGCCTTGAACTGAGCCATGTAGAAGTCCCCGTTTTCAAGCAGTTGTGAGCATTTCAACACCACGATCATATGTTGCGTTCTCTTTCATCTTCTTCTTCTCTTTGCTGGGGCCATAATATCTCCTTGCTTCTTGTTTTTCAGGTATGATTACTACTCATTCTCCGTCATTCCAGCTGTAGGAGAGCTAGTTGCAGGAGATCGGGAATCTTATCAGTACTTGGTCGAGAGTATACGT
>JAVXUP010004650.1:0-28152 GCA_033070095.1 Escallonia herrerae
TCACTGTAAAATGAAGGAAGAGGCGATCTCCACCTCTTAATATGCAAATGTACTACTTTGTTTGTGCTAAAGGTAAACAATTGTCATTAAAGTACATTTTTAGCAACAAAAAGGGGGTGAAAAAGTACTTCCCTGCAATAAATATTTCGATTTATTAAGAATAGAATTGTCATAAATTTGAAAGCAAGGACATTGTTGTCTAACAAATGTTTCACTAGCTCATGCTTTTATGGTAGTATATGTAGATTGATGAATCTTGCGCTACTTGTTAAGTGTGTAAAAGTAGCATTTTACCTTTTCCTTAAAAGAACAACCGTTTCAATGGCTTCATTGGTTAAGATTCACAGTGATGTCTAGGGTGCTTTCCCAGTTTTCTCTCTACTAGGATCTCAGTATTTTGAGTCATTTATTGATTGTGGATTTGTTTCGTGCGGAGAAAATCTGAAGTGTTTTTTTAGAATTTTTAGCGCATGGTAACCACTCAGTTTTCCCCGCGATAAAAATTTTACAAACTGCCCTATGAGGAGAATACATTGATGGCAGTTTTCTGAATTATTTAGCCACCAACAGAATTCAAAAACAACGTTCTTCAACTGATACTCCAGGAAAAAATGGGGTGACAGAGTGAAAAAAATTGTCCGACATTTTACATGATTATCATACCTGATATGATAACCCCTTTGACATTTTTTGGTAGAAGCTGCTTCTACATCCGTATATCTGATTAATCGTCTTCCACATAATATATCCCCATTCCGAAGATTGTTTCACCGCCTACCAGACTACTCCACGTTTGTGTTTTGTTCAACCTTCATGCGGGCGTAATAAACTCTCCTCAGGCTGCACCGTATGTCTTTCAGGGATATAGTCTAGATCATAAGGTTCTCTGCTATGAACCCTGTCCGTCCTTGTGTTCACATATCTAAAATGTTGTGTTTATGGAACATGTTTCCCTCCTTTGTTTCGTATGAAAAATCTCCTAAACTGTGCATCTTGTTTTGCATGATTTCGATGCCCCCAGCGAATCTGAATCTGAAAATGCTTCTTTCGTCAGTATTCTGCAACTCTGTAAAAGGAGAAGGCGACAGGAAGCGATTAAGGACACTAACTTTCTAAAGGGAATTCTAAGCTACAAGGGCAGGCTCTTTGTAGGCCAACACTAAGGTCTTAGACAACAGCTTTCCATAAGCTGCATTCATCCCCCTTAAGTGGCCACTCTGGAGTGCAAGGTACCTATAAGCAACTCTGTGTTTTTCTTTTGACCGCAGATGCGAAGGGACATCAAAAGCTGGGTGGCAGCTTGTGACACATGTTAGAGAACAAAAACTGATACTCTACCCAGGCCAAGCCTCCTTCAACCTTTACAAATTCCAAACTAAGCCTAGGAATGCATCTCCATGGACTTTGTGGACAGCCTCCCCTCTTCTAGAAGTGAAACTGTGATTTGGTAGTGATGGATAGTTTTACCAAAGACGGCCATTTCATAGCCCTTTCTCACCCTATCACCGCCTGTAGTCTAGCCTTAGCCTTTTTGGACAACATTTATAAACTTCATGGGCTTCCTTCCACTATAGCGTCAGACATGGACAAGCTTCTCCCTAAGTCATTTTGGCAAGAACTCTTCAAGCTATTGGGCACCTACGGTACATCTCGGCACGTCCTACCATCCTCAAATTGATGGGCAGACAGAAAGATTAAACAGGTGTCTGGGTTACTGTTTAAGAAGCATGACTAGTGACAGACCACAAATGGCAGGCTTGGTTACATTGGGCTGAATTCTGGTAAAACTCCATCTTCCATACCAATATTGAGAGAAATCACTTTAAAGCCCTCTATGATTATCCACCTCCCCAATTGGTGTTGAACTACCAAGCTCATTCCACCAACAATGTTGCAGAAGCTTATTTTCTTAAACACGGGAGCATCCTAGTGTAGCTGCTCATTCTCATCAAAGCTGAGGATAGAATGAAGTGGTACAGACCAAGACAGACAGACAGACAGGGAATTTCAGGATGCGGATTGGGTGTATCTTAAGTTGCAAATCTTAAGTTGCAACCCTGCTCTTCGCCAAAATATGAAGCTCAGTATCAAACACTATAGTCCTTATCAAGTCCTAGAAAGAGTTGGCGCTGTGGCTTACAAGTTGCTGCTTCCCGAAAATTCATAATGTTTTCCATGTCTCCCTTCTCAAGAAGCATATTGGTCAAGCACACATACCCTGCACCACTTTACCTGATCAAGGCCCTAACTGGACAAATCTTCCTGGAGCCTTTTGCAATTCTACAGAGAAGAATGGTACAGATGAATCAAGTTAAAGTTGAGGAAATTCTTGTGCAATGGTTGAACTCACTACTGGAGGACTTCACATGGGAGGACTGGACCTCCTTCAAGCTCGATTTCCTTCTTTTCAACCTTGAGAATAAGGTCTTGGAAGGAGGGATGGATTGTCACGATATTAGTCTGTTTGTGCAATTAATTGTAAAAGGAATCATGTCCACGAATTGTGTTCAGAAATTAGTTACAGCTGTTAAGTAGTTAGATAGTCTTGGAGGGGGAAGTTGTTACAGTTTAATGGTTATTTACTCCAGCTACTTATTTAGCTTTTGCGGGAAATGTTGTTATAAGTCGAGGTATTTCGAATTGTTTGTTGACACGAACAAAGTCAGGGAAAACCTCTGAAATTAGTTTGTTGGACAGCTGTCGGTTATAGCCAGCGAATTGTTAGTTGTAACTGCTTTATAATCACAAGCAATCTCTCTTGGATAAGGAGGGGACTGCTTCTTTAATAGGTACGGAAATTGACACCAGAAAATATACTTGTTAAAAAAATGGTCTCTAACTGACAATGAAAGGAATTACTGAATCTGGTTCTTAAAACATAGCGACAACCAACCAAAAGTTTCTCGACTTCAGTCTCAAGTAAATTTCCTCCTCCAAATAAAGTTCACTAACTTCTGCCTTCAACACTACCCGCTGGCGAGCTCCTCCCCTACTCAAAACACTAAGTCCCTCCAATACATCCAGGGACTGAAGCTCGGTCAAAGCTCTAGCCAATCTCACTTCAACTCTACCAAAAACTTCTCAGTTCCATGTCTGTTAATTATTTTTGAGCATCTTCAATTTATGCGCCAAAAAGAATCTGGGGCTGCCCTCCAGCTCATTACTCTGCCACCATCCTACGACCAACTCAAACAAGCCAAGTTCTTGAAACCACATGTTCTCAAATCTAAAACGAGACTTGCCTCTACGGAGCCCACTACATATCAGAAGCAAAAGAGCATGATCAGAACAAACCAGATGTAAACAAGACGGAGTAGCATAACCATGTTTCTCCCTCCAAGCAACCGTCACCAAAAATCTATCCAACTTGGGAAACCAATGATCTATCTTAGCCCCGCGACCAACTACCCGCGTACGGGAGATGAATAAGCTCCATATTCTGACAGGTCATCAAACTTCTATTCAGCCCGAGGAGTAGTAAGTGCAACCCTGTATTTCCGCAAATATTATCATAGGAAACTTTGAAACCGTAAGAGACCTGATATACCTAATTATCCTAATACTGTTACTTAACTGCCTTGATACTATAATCACCAATAAGTGAATGACAATGTAGTTCCAAAAAGTTCCTGAACCAAGTCCAAGTTCAGCTCCAATTTCGCCATATTTGTGCAAGCAGTCCCATCATTTAGTGTCAAGGGAAGCTCCCAGTTGCATAGCATACCTTCAGCAACACCGTCAAAAAGCATACACAACGCATTTACCCTTGAAAAGGGCCCGTTCGAGTTAATATCTTAAGGCCAGTGGCGGAGGGAGTGCAGGGCACTGGTGGGCCCGTGCCCACCTGTTTCTCCATGATTTTTTCATTTGGTATGGTATATTTTATCCCAATAAGAAAAGTGCCCACCTAAAATTTTAGTAAAATCCTTACAAGGCTATATATTTATAGTCAACATGTTAGGTTACCTATAAATTCTAAAGAGAGTTAAAAAAACGTCTTTTTAGTCATTTAAGATGCTCACTTATACTCCCTCCGTCCCTTAATAATTGATCATCTTTCCTTTTTGAGTCGTCCCACAAAAATTGATCACTTCCAAATTAAGAAAGATTCTGTAAGTATGTTTATATATTTACCCTTTTTATACTTTTTTTATTTTATTTCTCTGTCTACATTTAACTCTCTACCAACTCATTTTCTCTCTCCTGGCCCACCACTTTACACTTTTTTATTCTATTTCTCTCTCTACATTTAACACCCTACCAACCAATTTTCTTGTTCATGGCCCCCTCTTTTCTCCCATCTCTCTAAAGGGTAAAATGAAAAAAAAACACAATACTTAACTAAAATCCTTAATATGCGTGCAAAGTAAAGTGATCGATATTTTAGGGACGGAGGGAGAACAAATTAACTATAAAAAAAAGAGTTAACTGCTCCGTTGACCACTATACTATTGGGCAAATTCAACTTTGGTCACTGGACTTAAATTTGTGTCAAAGTGACCATAGAATTTATTAATTTGTCCAATCAAGTCACTCTATTAGGCTCTGTTAGTCCTAAGTCCGTTAGGTGACTTTATCCAGGGGTAAATATGTCATTTCAATTTCTTCTTCTTTATTTATCTCCTAGTTTATCTTCAAGCCCAGCATCACCATTCGATGCCGCCACCAACCACTGAGCACAACCACACTACCAGCCTAACACCACCACAAACCACCCAGCACAGCCACGCCTCGACCACCAACCACACTACCCAAAACCCTACCCCTCGCCCTCACACTCACTGATCCAGTTCACCACACAACTACAGGCACTCTCATTGATCCAATTCATTCCACCCCCACCCGACACACCACACACAGAGAGACTCTCTTATGATCTAATTCACCCCACACCACACAAACAGAACACACGCACACGCACACGCACACGCACAAACACCCAATCCCGAACAAATACTATCTCATACACATAAGCAAAAAATCAAACAACCTTACCATAACCTGCTGATTCAATTATGTGTACTGCCGACTTCACGATCATGATTAGCAATGAGTCGATTACGCTCGAATTACTGTTCGAGGACTGGGTTAGGGATTGCGTGAGGTTCCTCGAGGTGACTGTGGACGGAGGAGCACGAGAAGGCGGTGTCATACACACATACCGAATCCCGCACACTGTCACACACCAGATCGAGGCTTGGATGGGATGTCGAGAGGTGTTGGGGTGTGTGACGAGGCTTGGGTGGGGTGTCATGGGTGTGGTGGTCGGATGCTAGTGGGCTAGGTCGGCGGTGGAGGGAGGAAGAGAAGAAAAAGGAAAGAAGTTAAAAAATAAAATAAAAACCTAAAATATTTTGAAAGTGATAGATTTATCCCTGACTTAATGAAATTAACGGGGCCTGTGGATGTCTAAAATTAACAGAATGGCCCGATTAAGCTCAATTGAAAAATTCAATGGTCACTTTGACACAAATCGAAGTCTAGTCACCAAAGTTGAATTTGCCTAAAAGTACAATGGTCAACCGAGTAATTAATTCTAAAAAAAAGGTCCACATACAAAGTCAACACAATAAATATAATTAATTCTCTACTGTTCTCAAAGCCTTTCTAATTCCAAACCCTAAAAGCAACATAACGGACAAAGCACACCATTTCCTCGGTCCCCTCATCAGCCTCAACGCCAGGCCCACTACCTCCACTCGTCGGTCCACCTCCTGTGACCGGCGTAGTCACGTAAACGGTAGATCCAATCACGGCAAGATGGTTGAAGTCGTGGTGTATTGCTCGATTCGTCGATTCCTCCGGCCTCGTCAATTCATTGTGGTGTACTGTTCTGATACAACGATCAGTGATGCTCTCCTTAATCTTTTCTTTCCCAAAATCTCAGTATCTCACCTAATTTTCTCCACCACAATCCCTCCGGCCTCGTCAATTCATTGTGGTGTACTGTTCTGATACAACGATCAGTGATGCTCTCCTTAATCTTTTCTTTCCCAAAATCTCAGTATCTCACCTAATTTTCTCCACCACAATCCCTTTAGCCTGTAAATCATGAAGAACCCTACCTTTTTCCCCAAGTATAAAGTCACCATTCTTCCACTGATTATTGAAATTGCTACAATGCCTCCATGCAAAATCGCAAACCCTAATCCTACCTTTTCGCAAACCCTACCTTTTCTCCATACAACGATCAGTGAAAAGATTTCAATAATCAGTGGATGGTTGAAGTCGTGGTGTATTGCTCGATTCGTCGATTCCTCCGGCCTCGTCAATTCATTGTGGTGTACTGTTCTGATACAACGATCAGTGATGCTCTCCTTAATCTTTTCTTTCCCAAAATCTCAGTATCTCACCTAATTTTCTCCACCACAATCCCTCCGGCCTCGTCAATTCATTGTGGTGTACTGTTCTGATACAACGATCAGTGATGCTCTCCTTAATCTTTTCTTTCCCAAAATCTCAATATCTCACCTAATTTTCTCCACCACAATCCCTTTAGCCTGTAAATCATGAAGAACCCTACCTTTTTTCCCCAAGTATAAAGTCACCATTCTTCCACTGATTATTGAAATTGCTACAATGCCTCCATGCAAAATCGCAAACCCTAATCCTACCTTTTCGCAAACCCTACCTTTTCTCCATACAACAATCAGTGAAAAGATTTCAATAATCAGTGGATGGTTGAAGTCGTGGTGTATTGCTCGATTCGTCGATTCCTCCGGCCTCGTCAATTCATTGTGGTGTACTGTTCTGATACAATGATCAGTGATGCTCTCCTTAATCTTTTCTTTCCCAAAATCTTAGTATCTCACCTAATTTTCTCCACCACAATCCCTTTAGCCTGTAAATCATGAAGAACCCTACCTTTTTTCCCCAAGTATAAAGTCACCATTCTTCCACTGATTATTGAAATTGCTACAATGCCTCCATGCAAAATCGCAAACCCTAATCCTCCACTTTGAAAGCAAGGTAAGATTCAGATTTCCAGTGTTTATTCTTAACATTTCTAATCCTTGAACTTGAACCCTTCCTTTTTTCTTTTAATTTAGAATTTGACAATTGGGTTTTGAAACTTACTATTTGCAATTGAGAATTGGGACTGCTAGTGGGATTTTTAATTTCAGATTGAGATTTTGGAACTTTTAACTTCTGATTGCAATTGCTGCTCATGGGTGGTAGGTGTATAGGTTTCAGATTGAGGTTTGTTGGGGTGCTTAATTTTGGATTGAGAGTTTAAATATATTTGTGACAATTTCTGTCTTATATATTTGGTGTCCACCTTAAGATTTTTTTCTGCCTCCGCCACTGATTGAGGCTACTATACATTACCTTTGTAGAGCAAAGAAGCAACTGGAATAAAGCAATTCATTTGCAATGCAATGTGAAACATAGTGTGCGTAAGCCACTCTCCTACATGTTACGTTGCTTAAATTATCATGGCACAGAATCTAAAGGATCTCACCAATGCTAATAATCACCATTTCTGGCTAAAAGAAACATATGGTCTGACACAGTTTTGTGTAGCTTAAGGTAAAGTGGTGCTAAAAGCATGTAAAGCGTGCGATTATTTGATTTAATTGTATAAGCTAAAAAGTGGTGCGGAAGTGACAAGGATGCAACTGGAGCAATCCAAACCTGTAGCTTGATAGTAATGCCCCTTTCTCTCTCTAAATCCATGTTATCGAGAAACTGTTCCTTCATGTCCCGCATCTGCACGGTACCGGTCACTTGAAGCAACTTATCTGCTAGCGTCGACTTCCCATGGTCAATATGCGCGATGATGGAGAAATTTCTTATGTGGGATATGGGGACCTGCGTACATTTCAAACAAGTAAGCACTGACCGGTTTCATTATTTGCACGGTATTCAGTGTTGGCCTTTAGGTCAGGCAACGGAATTTTCACCTTGAGAAGACGGTCTTTACCAGCAGCAACGGCTGTAAGTTGGAGGTCGGAGGATTGAACGTCGGGCGGTGGTCTGGCAACAGACGCGAGGGGAGCCTCTTCGGTGAAGTCTTGAGGAGTTAGAAGCGCTAGTTGAACCGAATTTGTGACAGTGGGAGGAGTGGCAATTGAAGATTGGGGCGTGCTGGTGGTGGTGGTGGGGTGGTGGGATTTTTGAGGATAAGAGGAGGCGGCAAAAGTCTGAAGTGGCCATGTCATGTGAGGGGCATCCCCCGGCTCTTTTGAGGCTGCGCTCTTCTTTAGCCACTCGTTAGCCACCCACGATCGCGCTGGATACTTTCCGATAATGATAATAATAATAATTAATATTAATAATAATAGTTATCTATATATTAATCTCCATCTATCTATTTATCTATTTTTCTAACTTAAAAGTGTCACGTGTTTAACAGTGTCACATTTTTTCTATCTACACAAGTCTACACATCTTCTATCTTCTATTTCTACACATTCTACACAAAAGTGTCATGTGTTTAACAATGTTTCTACATATTTGCATGATCAAAATGCCGTCAAAGATACTCCACATTACAAACTGTTTGGGCCTCTTTCAGAATCGATGCAAACATAGAATACGTCGTCTACTCGCAACAGAAATCGCTGCAATAGTAGGAAAACAGAACTAACTGCACATTTCCTCCACCAACCATCCCCAATCCTCAGAGATTTTTTTTTGCATCATCAAGAACTTGACATAATTCATTCTCCTCACAAAACTTGCAGATGAACTTCAGCCAAATAACAACGAGTGTCGGGAACGTGCCTTTTATGCTACCAAGAACACGCCTCCAATTACGAATTCACCATCAACCTTCTGCCGGCCACCAAAACCGAATCTCATATCATCTCATATCTTGTACAAAAACTAGCACTTTGGCTTTCTAGCGAAGCGGAACTTCCTCTCCCATATACTACCGATACGCAGACTGTAAATTGAATTAGACCAACTACACCTGCTCTCTTTTTATCTGTTGTCTTCGATTTTGCTCATCTTACTCACAAGTTCACTTTCATGCTACCTTTGGTTTTAACATTTCGTGCGAGGTGTTTAAATGTATGCATGAATGCACATCGTTACTTTGCACTTTTTGCATACCAGATGTTTGATGAATTTTTTCCGTTCTTCGCTTTTTCTTGTTGCTTTTCAAACCAAACAAGCAATTAATACTTGATCAACTTTGTTTCTAAACCAAGACAACAATATAGTAGTTTTACTCCTGAGAATAATGTATAATTGGGGTTCATGCATCAAAATCAACAACATAATACTCTATTAACGGTCGTCTTAGATATGCCAATATAGGACCTTCTTCCTTGGGGGATTCCACCAATTATCACCTATTTATCCTCACCCGTCAGCTAAGTAATTTAGATAGAACAAACCCTTTCTAATCTGTGACAGACTATTGAAGGCGATGGAATCAAACCGGCGTTATGCAAGCGTGTGTGCGCATAACTATCAATCTCTCTCTCTACATATGTATGTGTGTGTGTGTGTGTGTGTTTCTCACTCTCATTGATATTCCTTTACAATAAACTTCTTCTCCTCTTTTACATCTTTCGCCTCAAAAACAGAATTCATGTGCACACCCACATGAACACACAACATTGCCCCTAGACACGCATGCTCACTCATACACTCTGGTCGTTGTTCTTATAGATTTGATATTGTGGTTTTGTTCAAAATTTATGTACTACTTTTTTTCGTTAGGATTGATGGCAATTCGAACAACTTTTCTGCCGGGGTAAGTCAGACCTGAACCTGTGTGTAGCAATATTAATTTCCAGTGCTTGACCAACCTTAATCATCCACGGCCATTGTAGGCCTGCGGGTACATAACTCTCTTTCTCTCTCTCTCTCTCACACACACACACACACACACACAACTTTCTCTTGTATAACCACTTGTAGACGATAACTTTATTATCAGAAGGACAGGGAACGAGGGACACACACGCACACACATACTCTGATGTTTCTTTACTGCAAATTTATCTTCTCCTCTTTTACATCTTTCTCCTCAAAACTGAATTCATTTGCACCCCATAGGAAAATACAACACTACCGCTAGTGATGCATGCTCATTCACACTATGGTTGTTGTTCTTATGGATTTGATTTTGTGGTTTTGTTTACAATTTCCTTATGATTTTTCGTGTTAGGATTAGGATCTCTTTAGTGTTTTCTTATACGTACTTTCTATCCTCTTAAACAAGCATTGGATAAAAATAATCAATTACCAGATTTATTCGTGTTTGCTTTCTTTGGTTTGTTTATTTTATATGTGGTTGGGTTGAAGAGAAATGGGAATAGCAAATAGATTTGGCACTCTTTTCATGGTTTGGGCAAGTTAATGTCTGGCGTCACCAAGAAATTGAGTTGAGCCTTTATCTTGGGCTTGAAAGAAAACCAAACTCTATTTCCAAAGATTGCAGAGAATACCGACTTATCAAATATGTTGGTCCACTACTGTTTGTAATTTTAAGAAAGTCAAGTTCGGTTCATAATGTTCAAGAATTTGAGGTCAATTATCTGCAGGCATTACATTACTTTTTAAAGCCTAAAGATTTTTTCTTTTTATTTGGTTGGCAGCAAAATTAGCGAGCATATGATGTTCTAACTTTTCTTTCCCGTCATATGTTGTGCATCTCAAATCTAGAGACAATCATGTATTTTTGGAATTAAGTTATATTCTTATAGAGATGGAAATCCATCATGTAGTGGTATGAAAATATAAAGTTAAGTATTTTCTTTTATATATTGACTATGTTTCTATTATAGTAGTTCGTTAGGGATCAAAAACTGCCATGGTTATTTTTCAAGGCTTTTAAAGTCTGTTTGCGAGTTTTTTTTAGGAGAGAAAAGAAAGGAAAGTGGCTCATTTCCTCCCTTTTCTATAGTTTGTGAGTTTTTGTAAGGAGAGAAAAGAAAAGAAAAAGGAGAAAAATTTTGGCCTCTTTTGTCTCTAAATCTTTCCTCCCAAAATTGGGAAGAAACGGAGAGAAAGGAAACTCTCATAAGTAATACTTTAATAACGCCTATATTACCCTTGAGATTATGATGATTCAATTTTTAATGACTTCTAACTTTTAGGGTATTTTACAAAAAATCTATCATACCATTTATTACAAACAAACAGAAGACCAATTTATGTTTTTTCAATAGCTAGTTTGTGGGTTTTTTATTGTGACACTAACCGGTGAAAACTTATCATGTTATTATAGTATAAACTTTCTGTTTTGTCCTTGATGACCAGTTTTTTTGTCCGTTTGCATTATGTTCTTAATTAAAATCATACTTTAAAGGTTTTGTTTAGATTAACACACTATTGTATAAGGGTATGTATGTAATGTTGTATCATTTTTTTTCTTTTCTTCTAAACTCACAAACAAAGAAAATGAATGATGTTTTCCTCTCTTTCTTAAGCTCACAAACAAGAGGAAGAAAAACTGTATTCACTTCTCTTTCTTTCTCTTTTCTTCTCTCCCCTTCCTTTCTTTTCTTTTCCCTCATTTCAAAACTCGCAAACAGGCTACTAGGGTATTAGCTCTGCCATGCTTTTGCTTAAAATCTCATTTTATTGCAGTTTATTTTTGAAGTTAAAGCTTGACACGCATTTGAAGTTCTATTTTACATGTGTCATTATGTTTTTATATGTTTTCTCCAAATCTTGGTTGTTGGTTTTTGAAGAGCTGCTTAAGTAATCCCGAGGATCGGACCAAGGTAGACAAAACCCTTTTTCCTTATTCATTGCTATATTTGTGAACTTTTGATGAGATGTTCAACTTCTTTTTCATGATTTAATGCATAAGTATGTCTGAAATTAAATTTTAGTCCTTAAAATAAGTTGATTTAAGATGTCTATGAAAAGGTGATGCTATGTGTGACCCTTATTTCTTCTGTTTCTTTTATTTTTATGGATAATTTACACACACGACACGCCTATGAGTGGGTTGGCTTGGATGGTCTAAAAGAAGACAACTCTATTGTCTTTATTTCCCTTTCCTTTTTGTTTTCTTACATGACTGTTCATGGGCAAGGATTAATGTACAAACTATTTGAAAATTTTATAAAATTGCTTTTGACAAGCTGGAGAATGCCCATAACTTCATTGTATAGTCCATATGAAGGGTCTTTTGGCATGAAACTATTGACTCCTATGCAGGAATGAGGAAGTATTATCTGTATGTCATGCTCTCTTAACGAACTTCAGTTCTCTTGAAGTGTTAAAGTGGAAATCTATTGCATAAATCTTTTTTTTGTAGGTTTTTGAATAGATAATAGGTTTTTTCCCATGTTGCCAAACATGTAGCAGATTATCATATGAAAGACTATAAGTTATAAAACCAAGAGAAAAATATGGACCTGGTAGTTATCACGATAATACAGCCTTTTTTTCTTTTGTACATTAATTAATGTGCTACCTTTCTTTATGATCTTACCAATCTTAAGATACACAACAACAGAATTATGTTATTGCTGATGATGAATTTCAGTAGTTCTACAAGAGATGTTCAGGAGTGATATGATATCTCTCATGACTAAAGAAATGCTTGCTTTCATTAGCCAACTCACAACCTGTGAGGTCCCATAAAGTTTATTAAGACGATATCACCCAGACGAGCATGTATTGCCAATGCAAATAGGAACAAATATACTGTTACATGAGTTGGGAAAGTGAAAATCTCAGATTACTTGTCTTTGTCTAATACCCTATTAGTTCCATCTCTTTCAAATAAATTGTTGTCTACTGGCCAAGCCACTGAAGAATTGAATTATTGTGCACTGATGTATCCTATGTTTTGTTTGTTTCAGGACATTCTCACCAAGGAGATTATTGGTCGTGGTACTAAGAGGGATGGGTTGTACTACACGGATGACTTCAGTGTCGGTCAGATGAATACTGCAAGGAAGGCTGAGGATAAAAGACAACAGAGTTGGTTATGGCATCGTCCCCTTGGACATCCATCATTCTCTTATATAAGGCATTTGTTTCCAAACTTATTTCTAGATTTACATGAATTTGAATTTAGATGTGAAGGTTGCATTGTTGCTAAAAGTCGTCGTGTTCCTTACCCTTTAAGGGAGGGAAAATGCGTAAGACCCTTTATGTTAGTTCATTTAAATGTTTGTAGACCAACTCCCATTTTAATCTCTTTTGGTATCAGATGGTTTGTGATTTTCATAGATGATTTTAATCGAATGACTTGGTTATATATGATGAAGAATAAGGATGAAGTGACGGGAATATTTCGGTTCTTTCATATGATGAAGAATAAGGATGAAGTGACGGGAATCTTTCGGTTCTTTAATATGATGAAGAATAAGGACGAAGTGGTGGGAATCTTTTGGTTCTTTCATAACATGATCAAGACCCGGCCAAACTCTAAATTCTTAGATCCGATAATGGTGGGAAATATGATAAGAATGACCTCATACGGTAATGTCTAGACAATGGATTGTACCATGAAACCAGTTGCTCTTGCTTTCATAACATGATCAAGACCGGGCCAAACTCTAAATTCTTAGATCTGATAATGGTGGGAAATATGATAAGAATGACCTCATACTGTACTGTCTAGGCAATGGATTGTATCATGAAACCAGTTGCTCTTGGAGACCTCAATGAAACGGCATTGCCGAGAGGAAAAATAGACACATTTTAGAAACTGTTCGGGCCATTTTGACAGCAGCTCATGCACCAAAACATTTTTGGTCAAATGCAATTGTTGCTATAGTTTACTTGATGAATCGTATGCCCTCTCGGGTATTGGACTTCAAAACCCCATTGCAAACACTTGCTCTTTATGTTTCCTTGCCTTTCATTCTCATGCTCCAACCCGAAGTATTTTGTTGCGTAGCTTATGTCCACATACACAAAAGCCAGCGGACCAAATTTGACCCATGTGTTGTTCGATGCATCTTTTTGGGTTATGCATCACACGAGAAGGTATATAGATGTTATGACCCTACTACCAAAAGGCTATACACTATGATGTATGCTACTTTCCTTGAAGATGAAATGTATTTCCCAACATCAACTCCCCACCCTTCCCTTCGGTGGGAGTATGAAGGTGAAGATCAGAGTGGTGAGAGAAATGAGAAATGGCCCGGTTTAGTAATAGCAGCAAGTTAGTAGAAGTCCTTAGCTTTGGTAACAATGGAATGCCAAATCATAAATAACAAAATGAGGCAGATGACACTGAACACGAGCTTGTCACTGAATCTGACCAAGGAGAACCGACCAGAACAATAAGAAGAATACCCGATTCCTGCCTCTACTGCAGCTACGGTGCCACATGACCAATCTCCTGAGAATAGTCCTGAGGTCAGCTATCTAGATTCATCTAATGATTATGATATTAAAAATGTTGTTGGCTATAAGTTGCCATTCAGACAGAACCGTGGCAATCCACCAAGTCGATATTCACCAGATATAGGAGAACGACAGGCAAAGTATCCAATTGCCAATTATATAAGCGCCTCAAGATTGTCACAACCTTTGAAAGCCTTTGAACACAAGATATATTCTAAGCAATTTCCTGGTACAGTACAAAAGGCTCTAAAGGATTCAAGACGGACGCAAGAAATCAATGAAGAAATGACAGCATTGCAAAAGAATGATGCACAGACGCTGGAGTCACTTCTTACAAGAAAGAAAACAGTGGGGTTCAAGTGGGTATTCAACATCAAATATAAGTTAGATGGGTCAATTGATCGTTACAAAGCAAGACTTGTGGTGAAAGGACATACTCAGTCATATGGCAAAGCCTATCAAGTGACAATCTCTCCGGTAGCGAAGCTAAATATGGTAAGAGTATTGCTATCTCTTGCAACAAATCTGATTAGCGATCACATCAATTTGATGTAAAAATGCATTCCTCCATGGAAGTCTTGAGGAAGAAGTATATATGGAGATTCCACTCGGCTTCACAGTCTCTCAAAGTGGGTGGTGTGTAAATTAAAAAAAGACATTGCATGGGCTGAAACAATCACCTTGAGCGTGATTTGGATGATTTAGTCCTGCTATGGGAAAACAAGGCTATAAACAGAGTAACGCATACCATACTCTGTTCTTAAAGCACCGTGGACTGTTGATGACTGCCTTAATAATTTACGTTGATGATATGATAATAACAGGAAATAATGAGGAGGAGATCTCAAATTTGCAGGAGCATCTAGCAACAAAATTTGAAATGAATAATCTTGGAGAACTAAAATATTTCTTGGGGATCGAGGTAGCACGGTCAAGTCAAGGTATTTTCCTATCCTGAAGAAAGTATATACTCGATTTGTTAGCTAAGACATGGATGCTTGAATGTAGGCCTGCATGCACACTTATTGTCCAAAATCATAGTTTGGGCGAGCATCCTGGCCAAACATCCACAAATAAGGAAAGGTACCAATTACTTGTAAGGAAACTGATTTACTTGTCTCATACCAGGCCAGATATTACTATGTTGTAAGCTTGGTAAGCCAGTTCATGCACAATCCTAGTGAAGAACATATGGATGCCTTACGCACAATTTGCGCTACCTAAAATCTTCCCTAGGAATAGGACTCATGTTCTGGAAATTTAATCATATTAGGGTTCATGGACATATGGATGCAGACTGGGCTAGGAGTATCAGTAACAGGAGGTCAACATCAGGGTACTTCACCTTCGTAGGTGGGAATTTGGTTACTTGGAGAAGCAAGAAACAGAAGGTGGTTGCCTTGTCTAGTGCAGAAACGGAGTTTAGAGGAATGACTAAAGGATTGTGCGAGCTTCTTTGGCTGAAAGAGCTATTGAAGGAAATAAGCTACGGTTTTAATACAGCAATTAATTTGTTTTGCAATAATAAAGCAGCTACAGAAATTGCCAGAAATTGCAAAAAATTCAGTTCAAAATGACAGAATAAAACACATGGAACTGGATCGACATTTCATCAAGGAGAGCTTGAGGCAAAGATAGTGCAATATTCATTTGTCAAATCCGAAGACCAGTTAACAGATATTTTGACGAAGGCAGTTTCTAGCAAAGACTTCTAAAATTGTCTTGGCAAGTTGGGCATCGGAGATATCTATGCACCAACTTGATGGAGAGTGTTGAGAGGAGCTACAATTGAGGGACTTGATTCTTGTAGACAGGGGTTAAAATTTAGGGATTTGATTGTTGTAGACAGGAGCTATAGTTGAGGGATAATTATAGAAATTTTACTGTTAATTGCACATAATTAGGGACACCTAGCTGCAAGCAATTATTTACTTTCCAAAACAGGATTCATGTACAGTATATGTAGGCACAATTGTATTTGACTGAAATATACAATATTCTGATCCTACAGACCAAATAATGTCGCTATATGTAGTTATTACTATTTAAACATTTTAATTTCTGTCTTTTTGATAACTTTTTTCTATAATGTTCTCAATTTAGATAGATAGCTGTGTAACACTAAAATAGGCATTATATCAAAAAGGGTATCCCTTTTATATATAGTAGATATATATATATATACACACACACGAGCCGGTAATAAATTCATATATGTCAGTACGTCGATTAAATTGTTAAAGCATGATATACATTGTTGGACTCATTCTCCAAAAGCTTAAACTTTTAGAGCAAATGGTAACTTAACAAAAACATGTAAGTCTACTCCTAATGTGGCTCAACACATGTAACAAAGGGGTGATTGAGGTACACATGTTCTAGTAAACATCTGAAGACACCACCCAGATGATCAACTGTCAGCCCCTTGCTGCAGGGAAACGGCTTATCACCTCCTGTATGGCTTAAAGTGATAGTGTTCGAACTCTGAACCAAATGTAATCGATTCTTCCTCGAGCTTTTTCTTTAATCTTCTCCACGTCTTCAACATATCAGCTTGTATCAAGCCTCGATAGAGCGTCTCAAAAGTGACCTTCTGCGGAAGAATCCCCTTCTCAATCATCTCCACAAAATACTCGCAAGCCTCTCTCCACTTTTGTTTCTCACACAATCCATGAATCAACGTCGTGTACGAATCCAAATCAGGGCCACCTCCACTAGCCTTCATGTCATCCCAAATCTCCTTTACAATCTCCATACAGTTCAACTTGATCAACATCCCCACCAATATGTTGTAGGTATGCATACTCAGCAAGCACGGAGATTCTTCCTTCATTCTCCGATACAACTTCAAAGACCTGTCAACATCCTTCCTTCCCCTATATTCCTTAAAGAAACAATTAAAAGTCGCAGCCGTCGGACTAACCCCATTGCGCACCATCTCATCAAGCAACACCTCGGCATCCTCAATCCTCCCACACGAGCACAGGCATTTCACAACGGATGTATACGTCGCCACATTCGGGCATATCCCTCTTTCCTTCATCGTCTTCAACTCATCAAGTAACAAAACGGGTTTATGCGCCCGGCTATAAACATGAAGCACAACCGAATAACTAGTGACATCCGGCTCCACCCCTCTTTGACGCATTTCCTCGAGCAGGTTCCCTGCATCCCTCAACGTCCTCTCGAACCTCTCCTCCGGATGCAAACTGGACCTCCTACAAATCCCATTCAGTAGCACATTGTAAGTGACCACATTCGGCTCGATCCCACGCTCCCCCATCTCCCTAAAAAACCTTTCCGCCATTTCCGGCCTGTTCACCTTGCACCATCCGTATATCAAAACTGTGTACATCTTCCCATCAGGCTTGAATTCCCATTTCCTCTTGTTGAATATCTCCGTCGCCACCTTGACGTACCCGTACTTACAAAGGGTGTCGAGGAGGAAACAGAAATCGTCCCTATCCGTCTCTTTTTCGACGAAACAACCCATATCGTCGAATCCCCGGATCGCTTGGCGGGTCAACCCGGCAGCAACTAACCTGCGGATTAGAACCCTGAAGGTGGTTGACGTTGGTTTTACGTTGTGCTGGTCCATCTCCACGATTAGTTGCCAAGCGACGTCGAATTGGCGGACTCTGGCGAGGATGTCGATGAGGAGGTCGTAGGCGGCGGAGTCGTGGGCGAAACCGGGTTGGAGTTGGGCCCAGGAGAAGAAGGAGAAGGCGATCTTGGAGACGTTTTTTAGGCGGATGAGGGTTTGGTGGACGAGCTGGGGAGAGATGCGGATGCCGTACAGCTGGAGGGAGGATTCCATGGCGTGGAAGGGGTTGCGGTGTTGGAGGAGAAGCTGGGAGATGACGTGGGCGTCTTCCGAGGGTCGCAGTGAAGGTAGGAGAGCGGGTTTTGGATGGATTTGTGGCGAATCAGTGTCCGAGTCGGAGGAGGAGGAGAAGAGCCGAGTTTGGGTGAATTGGAGGAGACGGGAGGTGAAGGTAGGACGACTGTGGCCCAAGCGCAGCGCCATTCTTACTGCGCGTGCGCGCGTCTGCGTATATGTAGTACTAGGATTCTGTTTTCTGACAACCACCGGCGTGGAGATCATCCATCCCGAACTATCCCATGAAATTCAACGAGGCTGAAGGTTTTTCGTCAATTGGTCTCGGATCTAGTTGCGCGACGTCAATGTTATATATATATATATATATATATATATATATATATATATATATATATATATATATATATGGGAGCTGATCCATTGATAGCGCTAGCAAATGGAGTTAAGTTGCTAGCGCGATCTGACCGTCCATCCTGAAAGATGGACGGTCCAGATCGCGCCTTTTTCCAAAACTGGTTCCCGTCCGCCATACTGTCTCGCGGACGGGAGTTTTACCTTTTTGCCCTCCTCCCATGTCCGCGAGACTGTCTCGCGGACGCCTTTCTGTTCCTGACATGTGTCAGGAAAAAGGCGTCCGCCATACTGTATGGCGGACGATCTCTAGGCTGACACATGTCAGGGCCTGTCCCCTCGGTCGCCTATAAAGTCTCGGGCGTGAGCCCCGAGAACTGTCCCCTTGGTATCCTAGAATCTATCCCTACTCGGCTCTTTCAGCAAAATTTTTGCGGGGCTTTCAGATTCACTTGCTTCCATTTTCAGCACCCTTCAAGCTTTTCTTGGAGTAACACACTTTTGGTTCAAGCATCACTCAAGCAAGGTAAAGTTTGTGATCTTGCTACCGTTTATCTTAGTAATTTTAATTTGTTATGTTCAGTAAATATATAATTAGCAAAATAGGAGACACTTTTGAGATTATGTATATGGTATCCTAAATCGGTCTAATCGTCAAGATAATTTTGAGATAATAAGCGTATTCTATTTCTACATAGGTCTTTTTCACAATGTCTGATTTCGTGTCGAGCTCCAGCACCCCCGTAGATGCTAGTGATCCGTATCTAGGACGAACCTTTCAAACGTTGGAAGAAGCTGGAGAATGTTTTCGAGCTTATTCATTGAGGGTTGGTTTTGGCATTAGAATAAAAACTACAAGAACAAGCAGCGTATCGAAAAGGATATGCTCTCGCTTATACGAGTGTCATAGGGGCAGAAACCCAGTGCAAAATGAGACACGCGTAGGCAACGATGACAGTGATGATGACGAAATAGGGTATGCGCGGAGAAGACGGGATTGCTTTGCGCGCACGAATTGCCAGGTCAAGATGTTCGTAAGCTATAAAGCCAAACAAGATCATTGGCTTATTACCAGCCTGGAACTGGCACACAATCACCCGTTAGTAACCCCTTCTAAGGTGAGTCAGATGCATCAACACAAGAAGATGGGTAAGGTCGCGAGGAGCCTAATTCACACAATGAGCGATGCGCGGCTAGGACCTACCGACATGATTAATGTTCTTGCTGAACAGGCTGGGGGAATTCAAAATTTAAACTTTAACACGACAGACGTTCGTAACGCGGTCCGAACCCATAGACGAGCCGCGTATGACCTCAATGATGCGCAAGCGACAATGAGCCTATTGAAACGGATGCAGATGGAGGACCCGCAGTTTACCTTCGACTATAAACTTGACGACGAGCATCGAGTTAGCACAATTTTTTGGGTCGACGGTCGTTCGAGGCTAGCTTATAAGCATTTTGGGGATGTCGTGACTTTCGACACCACATACCGTACCAACAAGTACTCGATGCCGTTCGCTCCTTTCACGGGCGTCAATCATCATTATCACTCCATCCTGTTCGGGTTCGCCTTGTTAAGGGACGAGAGCGAGAGTTCTTTTGAATGGTTGTTTAGGGTGTGGCTGGAAGCAATGAACTTCAAAGCACCGACTGTTATCATCACCGATCAAGATTTGGCAATGAAGAAGGCTATTGCTACCGTCTTCCCAGATACTCGACACAACTTGTGCACTTGGCACATAAGCAACAAATACCCTGAACGTCTGCATCACATGTACGCAAAGTATCCAGACTTTAAACAGGATTTTGACAAATGCGTCCTCAAGTCATTAACGATTGAGGAATTCGAGGAGAGGTGGGAAAAGCTTGTTCGGGATTACTCATTGCAAGACAACGAGTGGCTCCAGCACTTGTACGGGCTCAAAGAGCAATGGATTGGTGTTTACACGAGAAGTCATTTTTCTGCGGGCATGAAAACGACGGGCAGGAGTGAATCTATGAATGCCACGTTCGATAGTTATGTGGGTACAGCTACCAATTTGAAGAGTTTCGTCACATCAGCACAAAAAGCGGTTGCGTCGTTGTTCGTGAAAGAAAGGGCTGCAGACTTTGCAACCACGTACAAGCAAAGGAGAAGGTTGCTTGAGACCCCGCTGGAGCTGAACGGTGCCAAAGTCTATACGAAGGAGATCTTCCTGCTATACCAAGTAGAGCTGCAAAAATCGGGCCGATACAGTATATATAAGGTGGCAGAAAAGTCGTCGCGTGAGTACAAGGTTTATTCGCTCGTGAATGACCTCGTCCCTGAGAAGCTGCGCAGAATTTATACGGTGACCCACGACACATTGACGGACTCGGTGACATGTGTTTGCAAGAAGTTTGAGTTCCATGGCATCCTGTGTAGACACATTCTGCGGTTTTTCACACAGAAGAATATCAGGACAATCCCCGATAAATACGTCCTGCCACGTTGGACGAAAGGTGCAAACAGGTTGCACGGTACCATTTCCTTTCCGGAGCACCCGTATACTGACTTTGAAGAATCAGAGACGTTGCGGTATAATCATCTGGTGACGATGTTCACCCGTTTGTCCGTAAAGGGTGCTGCTACAATGGTCGGATATAAACATCTCCTCGAGGTAGCTCAGCAGCAAGAGCCCATCGTCGACCAATTGGAAGCAGCTTCAGTCAGCAATGCGGTTGACACCGAGCCTACGACGGGATCAGAAGATGACGAGCCGGGGGAGGGAGCCGACAATGATATCCGGCCTTCGGATCCAATTATATCGCAAACGAAAGGCCGCAAGAGATCTACGCGGATGAAAAGCTCTATTGAGACGGCAACTCAACCAAAAAAGCTAAGAAGGTGTGCATTGTGCAACAAAATGACAGACCACGACAAGCGGAACCATTACAAGGCACTGGGGATAAGTCCAGTGCCTTTGCAAGACGGGGAAGAAGATGATGCCGAGGATGAGGACGAACAAGCTGCAGTGGAACTTTAGTGTACTGAATATTTTGTAATAATCTTTTATGAGCCATCAAAAGTGTCGGACATTTTGTAATAATATTTTAGTAATGACTCGTTTGTAATAACCTTTACAATCATTTTTTTATACGTGATTTCTTACACTGTCCGCTACACTGCGCAGCACAACATTAGAAACCTAAGGTATTAAAGAATACCCCCCTACAACACTTAGTTTTTTTTTGTTTTGGTTCACTTCTCTGCGTCCGCTATACTATGTAGCGGACGGCCCCGCAGAATACCCCCCTACAACACTTAGTTTTTTTTTGGTTTTGGTTCACTTCTCTGCGTCCGCTATACTATGTAGCGGACAGCCCCGCAGAATACCCCCCTACAACACTTAGTTTTTTTTTTGGTTTTGGTTCGCTTCTCTGCGTCCGCTATACTATGTAGCGGACGGCCCCGCAGACCCCAACACTTAGTTTTTTTTTGGTTTTGGTTCACTTCTCTGCGTCCGCTATACTATGTAGCGGACGGCCCCGCAGAATACCCCCCCTACAACACTTAGTTTTTTTTTTGTTTTGGTTCACTTCTCTGCGTCCGCTATACTATGTAGCGGACGGCCCCGCAGAATACCCCCCCTACAACACTTAGTTTTTTTTTGGTTTTGGTTCACTTCTCTGCGTCCGCTATACTATGTAGCGGACGGCCCCGCAGAATACCCCCCTACAACACTTAGTTTTTTTTTGGTTTTGGTTCACTTCTCTGCGTCCGCTATACTATGTAGCGGACAGCCCCGCAGAATACCCCCCTACAACACTTAGTTTTTTTTTTGGTTTTGGATCGCTTCTCTGCGTCCGCTATACTATGTAGCGGACGGCCCCGCAGACCCCAACACTTAGTTTTTTTTTGGTTTTGGTTCACTTCTCTGCGTCCGCTATACTATGTAGCGGACGGCCCCGCAGAATACCCCCCTACAACACTTAGTTTTTTTTTGGTTTTGGTTCACTTCTCTGCGTCCGCTATACTATGTAGCGGACGGCCCCGCAGAATACCCCCCCTACAACACTTAGTTTTTTTTTGGTTTTGGTTCACTTCTCTGCGTCCGCTATACTATGTAGCGGACGGCCCCGCAGAATACCCACTTAGTTTTTTGGTTCACTTCTCTGCGTCCGCTATACTATGTAGCGGACGGCCCCGCAGAATACCCCCCTACAACACTTAGTTTTTTTTTGTTTTGGTTCACTTTTCTGCGTCCGCTATACTATGTAGCGGACGGCCCCGCAGATACACATATTATCGATCACTTTGTTATTTTTTGAACACTTGCCCTGCAGATAGACAGATATCCAACACTTGGTTTCCCACCGTTAAATCACATTGGTCAATAAAATCAATCGCATTCAATAAATTTTTTGGGTTAAAAAAGTGTTGTAACGTTACAATGTGAATTGGGGAACATCATCTCTCGCAGGAATTATGTTCCTTACACGGATTTACAATAAACCTAATAGCTCTAGGCCGGCCATTTATAATTTGCCAAGCAATCCTATACCTAAAGTCTTGTATGCATTCTTCGCTCCAGACAGTCTTCTTGAGGCTCTCAGACCGGCAAATGTAATCCATGTACATGCAGAGGAAGACGCCGCAGTCCGAGGAATTATGTTGCTTGGGCCTACTCCTCTTCAATCGGAAAATGAGGACCGGCCTGCGCGATACCTTCTCCCGACGCCTACCATTGACCAGGGCAGCAAAAAGATTCTGCGAGAACCATAATAAGCATTAAACATAGCTAGCAAAATAAGATTAATCAGTTTTATAATATGCAAGTTACAACAAGAAGGAAACAGGATCTTACCATGGCATCCAACTGGCCTATGCCTCGGTACATATCAATCACAGGCATCACGTCGGTATCGTCGTAGAGACTGTCGACGACTGAAACCGTGCTCTGTAATGGTTCGTAGCAAACCAAGTACCAGTGCGCATTCCCTAAAAAGGGGATTAGAAACACGTCGGCAACACTTGCGCTCACTGGACTATCCCTAGCAAGATATGCTTGTAGGTTAGGGGACGGTTTCCACTGGGCCATGCCTCTCCCCTTCCTTGCATTGCCCCAGTCGTGCCACTCTTGTACTAGGAGCTGATGGAAAAAAGCATCCAAGATAAACACGCGCAGACCGATGTCTGGATGCTCCCGACACCTTCGCCTCAGAATTTGCACGTAGTGCGAGATGACACCGCTGTCTAACCAAGATCCCGGCGCCAGCGAGGCGATCTCTGTCCAAGAGGCATTGTAATCCAAGCCCTCGGGGTGATCCACGTCATACGACGCTCCGTCTTGGGGGGCCCCGCTAAAATAACGGGCTCGGATTATATCGCATTTATGCGGCTTTAGGGGCCTGGCTGGATGCCCTTTCGGATATTGCCCTCGGGGGTCGATCGGGGGATATTGGCCTCCAATTCCTTCTTCGGCCGGCTGATATTCCCCTTCGGGGCCGCCAACTGGTCCCGCCCACGGGACAATGGGCAGTGCCTCGGAGAAACCGTAGTTTCCGAAAGGAAAGTCTTGCGTGACTTGAGAGAGGGGTTCCGGGAACAAATTGAAGGAGGGGCCGCTGTAATCGCCCCACGACGCTTGAGCCTGTCCCATCCCCGCTTCAGAGGTACCAACAACTCCCTGACTCACCCCTGAAGCCTGTCCAGAGGGATCACCGTATCCCTGGCTGACGCCCGTATAACCCATTCCCGGGCTTACTCCCGAAGACTGGCCCGATGCTTGGCGCAAAAAATTCCCGCAGCCTAAAGCCAATGTCGCAGCCTGTTGGCAAAGATCCTCGCCCATTGCGCTCACCAGATCCCTCCGCTCACTCAACTTCTGGAAGAATGCAAGCGAGGCATTAACCTACATCCAAAGAGATAAAAAATTAAGTAACTTCAATCAGACATTTATATTCAACTAATTTGGTTCAAGTCAGACTTGTTGGGCAACTTACGAGATTGTATGCCATACGCTCATCGATCTGACCCCTAGGCGCATACCTCTCCCCACGTTCAAAGTTTACAGGGGCTACTCTCCTCCGCGTGATGCGGTAGTACCACTCATCGTACTGATCGATGCTGATAACGGGGTCTGGCTCCGAGACGATGGCCGCCAGTGTGTCCTGCCAAGAAGTCCAAAGCTCTATTTCGGCCGCGCACAATTCGTACGCATTGGCGGTGCCAAACACTCCGACATCCGGTGGGTTCCTGTTAACCCTCATATCCGGGGCATCGACTGGCAAACCCTGCTCCAACTCAAAATGGCGCATTGCTCGGTCGGGCAGCTGCCACTCTGCGAGCTCGAAATGGATCAGGGGTGTGCGCTGCAACCCGGAGAGCGTGAAGACGAACGACTCTCCCACCCGTCGCGCCAAACGTATGTACGGTGCCCAACGCATTTGGCCCGGAGATAGACGGTCGAACTCCCCTCGATAGTACGTAATGTTGTGATGGGGATCGACTCTCCTCTTGTAGTGGCTAGCCCTCCGGCTGTACTCCCAAGCACACAACCGAGGCCAGACTTTGTCGGTTCCATCCCTACGCGTTGGTGCACCGGGAGCAAGGTGTTCGTAAGACCACACCTGAGAACATCAAAAAATTATATTTATATCGTCGATTCAACAAAAATAAAACACAATAACGAAGACATGATTTATATGATATACCTGCAATAGCGAGAGACATGCACATATGGCTTTGGAGTTGGGCCTCGTTGCCTTGTGCAATGCTCGGTACAGATACGAAAGAACCGCTGCACCCCAGGCATAATCCCCAACCTCCGACAGGTTACCCAACAACGGTAAATATTTCACGCTGACCGTGTTCTTCGACGTCGTTGGGAATAAAATTGCTCCCATCACCCACAAGAGGAAGGCCTTTGTGTACACCACAAGCTCACGGCCCGTATAGTTTTCCGGCAAAACCCCGTAGGTATCTACCAACCACTTCAACTTTATACCACCAGTGCTAAATTGATCCTGGGGTATCGAAGTGAAGAAGTCTCGCGCTGTTCTCTTATTCGTTGCGTCTGACGGAGGAGCAATTACCGGCCGCCCCGTCACCGGCAACCCCAAGATGAACCCTACATCTTCTAGGGTAATCGTCATCTCTCCGATCGGGAAGTGAAACGTATTCGTTTCACTTCTCCACCTCTCAACAAGGGCACCTATCAAGGCCCGGTCAAGCTGTTGAAAGATCTGCCCATGCGTGAAAATCCCAAACCCAATTCCACGCAGTATGCTTTTCTGGGAATTGTTCAAGGTCCATCTCGTGAACTCGCGAGATACTTCTACGGTGGTGAGAAGTTCTCTTTCCTACGAATTATTAATAAATACAATTTGAGCAAAATGAACGGTAAAACAACGTTCGTAATAATAAGAAAGTTGATAAATAATGTATCTTACTCCACCATCCCATATGAGCGTACTGATATGGTTGGCTTGGTCGTATAACACGGATGGATCTTCTGGTCCAGGGATAAATTCCATTTTTTGCAACTGAAACTATGGAATCGGATTTTACAAACGCTAGCACATGAACAAATACATACATATATAAATCCTCATCACCGCTAGCACATGCTCAATGCATAATCAAAACCACGCATAAAACGCAATATTGATCACAACTATAGATTAGAAACATGTAAAGGATTGATTTTGTGAACTTACGTGATCTATTAGGGGGGGATTAAAGCTGCTCTTATGAAGAAATTGCGCAGATCTGCTTGCCAACGCCGCTGGGAATATTTGTGAGTAGGAAGAACGGGGAGAAGAAGAGTGTAGAAGTTATAGGGGGACTTTCTTTTGGGTTTGAATATATATATTTGCTGTCCGCTGGACAATATATATTTGCCGTCCGCTATATAGTATCGCGGGTCTGTTCCTTGTCCGCTATATAGTATCGCGGACGCTAGACTTTTGGTAGTTTTCTCTACGTCCGCTATACTATGTAGCGGACGACACATAAGAATTTTTTTGGTGTCTTCTCTACGTCCGCTACATAGTATAGCGGACGGCCCCGCAGAATGTTTTTGGTTGTGTTCTCACGTCCGCTATACTATGTAGACGGCCCCTCAGAATACCATTACTTAGTTTTTTCTTCTACACTTTGTTCCACCTCTCCAAAACTTCGTTTTTTCTACACTTAGTTTTTTCTTCTACACTTAGTTTTTTCTTCTACACTTACTTCCACCTCTCCAACACTTAGTTTTTTCTACACTTAGTCCAAACTGTCCGCTATATAGTATCGCGGATATACTTACCGCAGAAAATGGTTGGCACGGACCAGACATTTAGTTCCCGACCTTCCCGAACCCGGCCTAAGCGGAGGCCCCTTATATCCGCTATATATATAGAACTATACAATGTGGCGTAATGTAATAAATTGGAATAAATTGGCGCCCGTAATGCAGTTTTAATAAATTGAAATAAATTGGCCCGAAGACTTGTTTTAGCGACATAGTACGTTAATGCTATTTTAATAAACTGACGCCCAAGACTTGTTTTAGCGACGGAATCAACAATCTCAATTTTTCCAAAAAATAATGTACAATTCATAATCAACGATCTCAATATATCAATATATCGAGGCAACAAAAAAAGGCACAATTAACCAAGAAAAAATTTGAAAACATAATAAACAAGAACATAAATATTTTTATTATAATAAACTATGGTTCACAAATGGGGTACGAAAGCTTTTCACAAGCGCTCCGTTCAAAGATTACAACTTGAAAATCCCACCACCCAAGGTGTTCGAACACTACAAAGTCCCCGAGTTCGAGGCCATGCTGGCGCACGAAGACGTTCCAACCCTCTGCGAATTCCTTTTTTTGGGATCGGCCGGGCTTCAGCTTGATTTCAACCTGCCATGCCCCCTTGCGGCTATATAATCTTGCACTATCATGAATTGTTGTAAATTGATTGGTAAATGCTTCCGGTATGTCCTACCAAACACAAAATACAAAAAATAGGTTAGTTTTGGTTAAGAAAAACAAAAGATCAAACTTTTAACACACGAAAATACAGAGAAAGAGAAAGAGGGATAGCCTACAAGTTCATGCTCAAATCCCGGCATCATGACTTTGAAAAAGTGTTTGCCTACCAGGTGCAAGTTGCCAATATAATCGTAGGCGTAGGTGGTCTCCGATCCAGAAGCCATCGAGATCGTCGTTGAGGGGAGGACGGTGGTGTCGGCGGAGATGTGGGTGACCGGAGATGTGGGTCGCCGTAGATGGGGTAGCGGCTTTAGGTTAGATGTTCGAGAGAGGGGACGCCGTCCGCTACAATAATATATATACCCCGATCTGATTAAATATTTATAGCAGGAGAGAGTTGACGAAGGGACGCCGTCCGCTACAGATACCAAGGGACACTGTTGACGCCATACAGATACCAGGGGACAGTTCTCGGGGCTCACGCCCGAGACTTTATAGGCGACCGAGGGGACAGGCCCTGACATGTGTCAGCCTAGAGATCGTCCGCCATACAGTATGGCGGACGCCCTTTTCCTGACACATGTCAGGAACAGAAAGGCGTCCGCGAGACAGTCTCGCGGACATGGGAGGAGGGCAAAAAGGTAAACTCCCGTCCGCGAGACAGTATGGCGGACGGGAACCAGTTTTGGAAAAAGGCGCGATCTGGACCGTCCATCTTTCAGGATGGAC
>JAVXUP010004651.1:0-28148 GCA_033070095.1 Escallonia herrerae
TTACAAAAGAGATTCACGAGCTAAAAGATGTCGTGAACACTCTTCAACAAAAACTCGACATGGCAGTGGCTCCTCCACCCATTTACCATTCTCATCTCGACCCCGGCGATCTTCGTCTTCGTCTCACATCCAGATCAAGTTATGGCCGCAAATACCAATCAACGGCCGATCCAACTTACAATCACAAAGACAAAAGCAGAGATCACGTAACCAGGAGTGGATCATGCTACCGTCGCGATTCTTCAGTCGAAGACAGTACTAATTCCTCTCCCGCACAGGCCGCCAGAGTTAAGACCCCTCGAAGACCTATCCACAGGAAGAGGACGCCTGAGTCTCGTTCCCAAGAACGGGACTCCTGGAAGGTGGTCCCTAGATATCATTCTCCAGAACGATCTCGCCCAAGGAATGAATCCGGATATCCGTTGTCGAAGGCCATCGAGAAGGCAAAGCTACCTCCCAATTTTGGAATGCCTCAATGTGACCTCTACGACGGGACTGGGGATCCAGGAGAACATGTTTACCAATTTCAAACAAACATGCTACTCCTCCAGGTTTCAGACGCTGTCATGTGCAGAGCCTTTCCAACCACTCTAAGGAAAGCTGCACATGCATGGTTCAAATCTATACAACCAAGGTCCATCCACTCATTTAGCCAATTATCGGATCTCTTCCAAAAGCACTTTGTAAGCAGTCGTTCCCGAAGGAAGAACTCGGCGAGTCTGCTAAACATAGTGCAAGAGAAAAACGAGTCTTTGGCATGTTCTCGGACGATTCAATGCAGCCACGTTGGAAATTGACAACTTGGATGAATCCGTGAAATATACTGCATTCCTCCGGGGCCTTCGACCCACATCTAAGTTCGCTTTCTCTGTGAACAAAAGTCCTCCAGGTAATATGAAAGCCCTTCTTGAAAAGGCTAACAAATATATTCAAGCAGAAGAATACCTAGAGACACACAGAGAAAGACGTGGAGAAGGGAAACCGGAACAGAAAAAATGACCTCGAGAAATAACTCCCCCAGAAGGGAGGTCAGCAAAACGTCCTAAACATGATGAACGACGTCCAAAAGACACATTTAATCTGACACCCCTCAATGCAAGGCCGTCGCAAATTCTTCACGAGATCAAAGACAACAAGGCCCTCCAGTGGCCAGACAGAATGAAATCCCGACCAAACAAGAGGAACAAAGATCTGTGGTGTCACTTTCACAACGATCATGGCCACACAATTGACAACTGCGGGTCGCTCAAACGAGCAATTGAGGCCCTTATCAAGCGTGGCCAGTTGAGAAAGTTTGTAGCTCCTAAAGAAGATAAACAACAGACACCTCCGGCAATAGAAGAAAGAGAAGATCGAGAAGAGAATGCGGGTATTATCAACACTATATCCGGAGGAATAGCCGCAGGAGGTTCATCGGGTAAGGCTTGCAAAGCATACGCCAGAGAGGTGTGCGTAACAAGCCAGCCCCGGAATAAGAAGCTCAAAACTATACCCACAGCGATGATCACCTTTTCCGATGATGATTCGAAGGGCATAAAAACCCCGCACGATGACCCATTAGTCGTCACCATTAAAGCTAGGAACTTTGATGTCAAGCATGTCTTGATAGATAACGGAAGTTCCGTAGAAATCTTATTCCATGATGCATTCGAGAAGATAAATATTCCAACGGACCGTCTCCGAAAGATGGAAGCACCGTTGTATGGATTTCCAATCACCCGGTTGCAACCGAAGGGATTATCGCACTCCCAGTTGCGATTGGCACACCTCCGACACAAGCCAATCTCATGCTTGATTTTGTGGTGGTAAAAATCCCCTCAGCATACAATGCCATATTGGGACGACCAGCACTCAATCGGTTACAAGCGATAGTGTCAACTTATCACCTCAAGATGAAGTTCCCCACGGAACACGGGATTGGAGAGGTGAAAGGAGACCAAACTACGGCTCGCCAGTGCTATGTAACATCATGCCAATCCAAGAACAAAGAGGCACTGATTATCGAAGACCTCCGGGAAGACACAAAGATGCAAAGAGGAGAACCTGTTGAAGATCTTGTGAGCATTGAGGTATATCCCGGAGAAAAAGACAAAACGGTTCGCATAGGCTCAAATCTTAAGGAAGTCACCAAGCTCGAACTGGTGAACCTATGCGGATATTTTCGCATGGACGGCGGCAGACATGCCAGGGATCGATCCCGAGATCATTACCCATAGGCTAAAAGTCGACCCATCCAAAAAACCTGTTAAGCAGAAGAAGAGGACTTTTGCGCCAGAAAGACAGGAGAAGATTGAAGAAGAAGTAGATAAACTCTTGACTGCAAAATTCATTGAAGAAGTCTACTACCCAGATTGGATCGCTAACATTGTCATGGTTCCTAAATCTGGCGACAGATGGCGAATTTGTATTGATTATACTGACCTGAACAAAGCATGTCCCAAGGATAGCTACCCGCTTCCAAGAATCGACCTCCTGATTGACGCTACTTCGGGCCACGAATTGCTTAGTTTCATGGATGCATATTCTGGTTATAACCAGATCATGATGCACGAAGACGATGTCTCAAAAACGTCGTTCATCACAGAAAGAGGGTTGTATTGTTATAAAGTAATGCCCTTTGGACTTAAAAACGCCGGGGCAACTTACCAGCGCCTGGTGAACATGATCTTTCGAGACCTGATTGGAAAGAACATGGAAGTCTATGTTGACGATATGCTCGTAAAGAGTGTAAAGTCTGAATTCCATGTGGAAGACTTGAGAGAAACTTTCGACATCCTTCGAAAGTATAGAATGAAGCTGAACCCGCTCAAATGCGCTTTCGGAGTTGAATTAGGGAAATTCTTGGGGTTTATTGTTTCTCAACGAGGAATTGAAGCAAACCCAGAAAAGATAAAAGCCATTCAAGCCATGACGCCTCCAAAAACCGTCAAACAAGTGCAAGAGTTAACAGGAAGGGTTGTAGCTTTGGGAAGGTTTATGGCACGATCAGCGGAACGATGCTCGCCATTCTTTAAAGCCATCAGGAAAGCAAAGAATTTTGTATGGACGGACGATTGTCAGAGATCGTTCGAAGAGCTGAAAACACACTTGAGTTCTCCGCCCCTACTTTCGAAACCATTTCCTGGAGAAGACTTATTAATATACCTCTCTGTCACGGAAGTTGCCGTTAGCACAGTTTTGATCAGAGAGGAAAATGGGATCCAGAAACCCATCTACTACGTCAGCAAGGTCTTGCAAGATGTGGAGACAAGATACCCGAAGATCGACAAGATTGCCCTGGCCCTGATCATATTAGCTAGGCGTCTTCGACCATATTTTCAGTCTCATACCACTATCGTTCTGACAGACCAACCACTCAGAAAGGTATTGATGAGCCCTGGGGCATCCGGAAGATTGGTAAACTGGTCAGTCGAGTTGGGAGAATTCGATCTCCAGTATAAACCTCGCACTGCAGTAAAAGCTCAAGCCCTAGCGGACTTTATTGTCGAATGCACGTTGCCCGAAGACCCACCTCAATTGATGATCTCTGAGGTTACTGATCCTTGGAATCTTTATGTAGACGGTTCTTCAGCTGTTGGCAATAGTGGAGCCGGGATCATTCTTATAAGTCCAGAAGGTTTTACTATTGAATACGCACTTCGTTTTAGGTTTGAAGCCTCAAATAACGAAGCCGAATATGAGGCTCTTCTCGCAGGAATAAGGCTAGCACATGCATTAAAGGTGGACTCTCTATCAGTTCACAGCGATTCCCAATTGGTGGTCAATCATGTCTTGGGAGATTATGAGGCCAGAGACGAAAGAATGGCTCAATATCTCGACCTAGTTAAAACTTCAGCTGTGAAGTTTCAAAACTTCACCATTCGCCAAATCCCCCGAGACCAGAATACTCAAGCAGATACGTTATCAAGACTCGCTTCCGCTGAAGAAACGGAGGCCCGGCGCCCAGTTTACCTTGAATTCCTCAACGATCGCAGTATCGGTTCTCGTGATGAGATTGAAATCATAGATCAAGAACCCTGTTGGATGGACAGGATCATCAAATACCTGTCCACAGGCGAATTACCAAGTGAGAGACATGAGGCCAGGAACCTTCGCGTCAAAACTGCTAGGTATGCTTTAGTTGAAGGTATTCTATACAAGAAATCATTCAGCCTTCCTTACCTCAGATGTCTACGCCCATCAGAATCCCTATACGCGTTACAAGAAGTACATGAAGGGATATGCGGTCAACATCTTGGGGGAAGGACGTTGGCACAGAAAATCTTAAGGCAAGGATATTACTGGCCCACGATGCAGAAAGACGCCATCGAATTTACCCGAAGGTGCGACCAATGTCAGAAGTTTGCACCACTCTCTCATACACCCGTTGCCCCATTAACTTCAATTGTTTCCCCCATCCCCTTTGCTGTATGGGGGATGGATCTACTAGGACCTTTTCCCATGGCGTCGGGACAACGACGGTTCATGATTGTAGCAATAGACTACTTCACCAAATGGACCGAAGCGGAATCTCTGGCAACCATAACTTCAGCCAAGTGTGAAGACTTCTTTTGGAAAAAATATTATCTGCCGTTTTGGGGTGCCCAGAGCTTTAGTCGTTGATAACGGCAAACAGTTTGACAACAGTAAATTTCGAACCTTTTGTTCGAACCTGTCGATCGATTTGAGGTTCACTTCAGTAGCCCATCCACAATCCAATGGTCAGACTGAAAACATGAATCGAGGCATATTACAAGGATTGAAGAAGAAGTTAAATGAAGCTAAAGGCGCATGGGTGGATGAACTTCCCAAAGTATTATGGGCCTATCGAACAACTCCACACTCGGTCACTAGAGAAACGCCTTTCTCTCTATGTTATGGTACCGAAGCGATGTTGCCAGTTGAGATCGGAGTCCCAACAATACGAGCCTTACATTTCAGCGAATTAAACAACGATGTCGGACTCCGCGCAAATCTTGACTTAGTGGAAGAGGCCCGAACTCAAGCCCATATACGATCCGTTATCGTTAAACAACGAGTCGCACGATATTACAATCAGAAAGTCCGATCCAAGCAGTTTAACGAGGGAGATTTAGTCCTTCGCAAATTAGAAGTCTCGAATCCAAAGGCTGCAACGGGAAAGTTATCTCCAAATTGGGAAGGACCCTACCGTGTGATTAAGGTGCTCAAGACGGGCGCCTATGCACTCGGCACACTTTCAGAGAATCTATCCCTCGCACTTGGAATGCTAAAAACTTGCGCAGATATTACCAGTAGTGTCTTGGCCCAAGCCAAAACACTATCTTTTTGGGGGATAAGGGGCTCAAACCTTGTTAGAACTCTGAATGGTCTTTAGCAGATTTTTTCGAATAAATGGGTTGTCCAGCAATCTAATGTAAACTTTTTTTCGAGCAATAAAGTTACGTTTCTCAGCATTGTTGTGATGGAAGCTTAACCAAAACATTCTGTCCGAACAGAGTGATGGCCGAACACTCTGCCCGAACAGAGTGATTAGTTTTAGCCAAAATCAATCTGGCCCGAACAGAATGATGGCCGAACACTCTGCCCGATCAGAGTGATCAATTTAGCCAAAAACATTCTGTTCGAACAGAGTGATGGCCGAACACTCTGCCCGATCAGAGTGATCAATTTAGCCAAAACATTCTGTCCGAATAGAGTGAGGCCGAACACTCTGACCGATCAGAGTGATCAATTTAGCCAAAAACATTCTGTCCGAACAAAATAAAGGCCGAACACTCTGATCGATCAGAGTGATCAATGTAGCCAAAAACATTCTGTCCGAACAGAATGAA
Source organism: Escallonia herrerae (assembly GCA_033070095.1). Classification (NCBI taxonomy): domain Eukaryota; kingdom Viridiplantae; phylum Streptophyta; class Magnoliopsida; order Escalloniales; family Escalloniaceae; genus Escallonia; species Escallonia herrerae. Next base: position 5,793 of record JAVXUP010004651.1, read on the forward strand.
GGCCGAACACTCTGTCCGATCAGAGTGATCAATTTAGCCAAAAAACATTCTGTCCGAACAGAGTGATGGCCGAACACTCTGCCCGAACAGAGTGATCAATGTAGCCAAAAACATTCTGTTCGAACAGAATGAAGGCCGAACACTCTGTCCGATCAGAGTGATCAATTTAGCCAAAAAACATTCTGTCCGAACAGAGTGATGGCCGAACACTCTGCCCGAACAGAGTGATCAATGTAGCCAAAAACATTCTGTCCGAACAGAGTGTATAACTATTGGGTTTTATAAAATACAAGAGATGGCCAAACGGATTAGCTACAGATCTAAGTCCGTGAAGAAACAAAGGTAAATGGAGACATCGTCACTCCAACAAAGCCTTTAAACTTCTTCGAAATTTAGGCCGAGCGAGGGTGCTCGACTTCTTTGCCAACTCTTTAAGTGACGAATAAAGGGTTTGAGCCAAAGTAAAAATCAATAATAATGTGTGAATGGTAAACATAAACCATGAGAAACACATAGTAAAACATAAAAGATAAAGATTTTTACAATAAGCCCTTGAACGGGCATCAAAATTCTCTGTCTATATAAAGCAAAAAGCCTAGATACAAAGGCTAAAATCTAAGGCTCGGGGGCATCACCAGAAGGACCTTCCCCTGGAGGATGAGAAGCTGCAGCATCACCTATCTCTGATGGCAGAACGGTCTCCCCAGACGGAGATATCACCGCAGGTAGAACGAAGTCATCCAAGGAGATATCAGGAAAGCGCTCAACAAACATCTCCTTGGCCTTCGCAAAACCAAGCTCATAAATCTCAAGGCCATCGTCGGTCCGCTTCTTCAGCCACTCATCCCCAGCATTTCCATCCAAGAAGTCGCGGATGCCTTGGTCACGAGCTTTGGTCACCTCTTCTGCTGCCTTCCTCTTAACTCGCTCCAGCCTCTTCTCCAGAGTCGCAATCTGAGCAAGATGATCTGCCTCTTGCTTGCTCAGCTCTTCAGCACGATGAGAAGCTTCTTGTGCTTCCTTAACAGCCTCCCTCTTCTGTTGAGCCTCGTCTGCTGCCACTTGCCTCGCCATCTCAAAGCGAGAAAGCATCTCAGATCCGCTAGCGTACATCTGGAATAAAGATTGGAACCATCAGCTAATTGAAAGTTGAAATCAAAATAGAAACTTAGTTGAGACAGAGGACATTACCGTATAGACGGCTTGGGCAAAGGAGCAGGCAAAGGTCTCGTGTGTCTGAGTCTGGAAGACTTCCTTGTCTCGAGGTAGAATTCTGTGAAGAAGATGCTGCTCCGAGACATGGCTATCCGGCATCCCAAGGTCATCGTACCTAAGTGTCCACCTCGGTCGAAAGATAGGATCGTCATCAATGGACACTTGCTCCAAGATGCGTGGAGAACGTTCTGGAGGAGTAACCCTAACCTTCTTAGGAATAGGGGGCAACTCAGCATTGGGCTGTTTCTCCTTGCGCTTCCCCTTAGCTTTCTGAAGAATGCCAAGAAAACCTCCTTGAGGCGATTTTCCACTTCCGCTAGCCATCTCTGCAATCAAGGTAGAAATCAATACCGGAATGAATACTGAAACCAAATTGAAATCAAAGACTTCCATAAAACACACCTACGGGAACAGTCTCGGCAGATGACATGCTAGGAATAGCGGGAGGAGGAGAAGGAATCTGAAGACCCGCTAGAATGGGCTTTGGAGGAATGATCTTCGCCCACTCCAGTTGCTCCTCTGAAAGAGGCTCATCTATGCAAAGACCACCTCGAAGCTTAATATGACTAAGTATATGTTTAGTCAAATTGTTGGGAGTAGGCTTGCCAGGATTTTCGAAATCCTTACAGAATGGATTCCAGTTTCTATCAAACGGAAGCTCCCCCCTGTCCAAGCGTCCAACAAAGAAGTATCTAGAATGCCAGCCTTTATTTGACTTCGAGCCTCCCTTCAGGAGTCGTTGCCTACTATGAATGTAATACCATCCTGGGCAATTGGCGAGCCCCTTGACGAAACAGATTTCGAAGAACACTCTCATAAAATCTATTGCATCTAGTTTGTAGCCTGAAGTCTGGACCAAATATATAAGGCCGGCAAGCTTCCTCCAACCATTTGGAACAAGCTGCCCGGGAGCCATGCGGTAATGCTCGAAGAAACGAAGAGCAAAAGGGTGGAGAGGAAGCCTATACCCAGACTTCACATGCTCTTCATATATCCCAGTTTCAAACTTGGTTCCATAATTTGCTGGTTCTTGCAAACCAGGAAGACGAGCATACCAACCTTCGGGAAGAGGATATTCCCGAATTAAATCCTGCAAATCTTCGGTAGACATCTTGCCTGACTTCTTGTCAGCAGTATACCAAGGTTTAGGATTAGCATTATCGTCAGCTTGATCCTTTACATCTCCTAAGGCATTTTTTCTAGACAAAGAGTGCGAAGGTTGAGAAGATGAAGGTGGTAACGGTTGAGAAGTTGAAGGTTGGAATGGATGGGAAGTTGAAGCTAGTGGTAGTTGTGGAGTGGAAGTTCCAACTTCACTTCCTGAAGTTGGAACTCGTTCCGAACTCGAAGATGAACTACTCTCTTCGGAGGAAGAAACAGACGTTGATATTTCGGACATGCTTTCAACTCAAACTAAGAAACTATGAAAAACTTGAAGTGCTGAACAGAAAGAAGAAAGCAAGAGGACTTACTTGAAGAGTAGTGTGCTTCCAAAAAGTTCGAGTGAAGAAAAAATGAACTGAAAGTTGTCTTTTTATAGAGAAACCTCGTGTAACCGTTTCTGGGGAAACGCAACGGTTCATCCACCACACACGTGTCACAAGCTGAAAAGTAGAGAAACTTGAAAATTCTCAATTCCCGCTCAAAGACATCAATAGAGAAGGAGACACGTGGAGGGAACGAAGGTAATGGCCGAACAGAATTCGGTCCGAAGAGAATCTCGTCCGAACACTCTGCCCGAGCAGAGTGACAACGGCCGAACAGATTTCTGTCCGAACAGAATCTCGTCCGAACACTCTACCCGAGCAGAGTGACAACGGCCGAGCAGAATTCTGTCCGAACAGAATCTCGTCCGAACACTCTGCCCGAGCAGAGTGACCGTGGCCGAACAGAATTCGGTCCGAACAGAATCTTGTCCGAACACTCTGCCCGAGCAGAGTGACAACGGCCGAACAAATTTCTGTTCGAACAGAATCTCGTCCGAACACTCTGCCCGAGCAGAGTGACAACGGCCGAGCAGAATTCTGTCCGAACAGAATCTCGTCCGAACACTCTGCCCGAGCAGAGTGACCGTGGCCGAACAGAATTCGGTCCGAACAGAATCTCGTCCGAACACTCTGCCCGAGCAGAGTGGCAACGGCCGAACAGAATTCTGCCCGAACAGAATCGTGTCCCAACACTCTACCCGAGCAGAGTGACAACGGCCGAGCAGAATTCTGTCCGAACAGAATCTCGTCCGAACACTCTGCCCGAGCAGAGTGACAACGTCCGAACAGAATCTTGTCTGAACACTCTGCCCGAGCAGAGTGACAACGGCCGAGCAGAATTCTGTCCGAACATAATCGTGTCCGAACACTCTTCCCGAGCAGAGTGACCGTGGCCGAACAGAATTCTGTCCGAACAGAATCTCGTCCGAACACTCTGCCCGAGCAGAGTGACAACGGCCGAGCAGAATTCTGTCCGAACATAATCGTGTCCGAACACTCTGCCCGAGCAGAGTGACAGTGGCCGAACAGAATCTCGTTCAAACACTCTGCCCGAGCAGAGTGACAACGGCCGAGCAGAATTCTGTCCGAACAGAATCGTGTCCGAACACTCTTCCCGAGCAGAGTGACCGTGGCCGAACAGAATTCTGTCCGAACAGAATCTCGTCCGAACACTCTGCCCGAGCAGAGTGACAACGGCCGAGCAGAATTCTGTCCGAACAGAATCGTGTCCGAACACTCTGCCCGAGCAGAGTGACCGTGGCCGAACAGAATTCTGTCCGAACAGAATCTCGTCCGAACACTCTGCCCGAGCATAGTGACAACGGCCGAGCAGAATTCTGTCCGAACAGAATCGCGTCCGAACACTCTGCCCGAGCAGAGTGACAACGGCCGAGCAGAATTCTGTCCGAACAGAATCGTATCCGAACACTCTGCCCGAGCAGAGTGACTGTGGCCGAACAGAATTCTGTCCGAGCAGAACTCTGTCCGAGCAGAATAATGTCCGAACAGATTCATGCCCGAACAGAATTCCATCCGAGCAGAATTCCATCCGAGCAGAACTCTGTCCGAACAGAATCATGTCCGAGCAGAACTCTGCCCGAGCAGAACACTCTTTGAAATTTTGAAATGTTGACAAACATATTCAATTCTGTTTTTGGCATATTTCGCTATCACCAGTGGGAAAAGTGTGCTTCCACCCGCTTCATTAACGCTGGTAAAAGCAGGGGGCATATGATATAGCTAAAAATATCCCTCCATTCCCAGGGTGACACGTGGCGGTTACAGCGCATAACCTATTTCAGTTCCTTGCCGATATAGCACTTACCATACCAGTCACCGGGTAGAATCCTAAAGAAGATCTGACTCTATCAGCAGAGACTTATATGGTATCCTCTAGGATCCTAATGAGATTCTGATTAGAGTTGACCGAAGCCCAGTCCTACTAGGACTCCTTCTTCTACCACTATATAAAGGGGTCAAGCCCCTCAGGTAAAGACAGGTTCACACACAATCACACATTGTGTCTTACTGCTTCTTCAGAGTTCTACATTGTTAGCCATCTCTGACTTAAGCATCGGAGCGTTCCCCACCGGAACCCCACCCAGCGGTCACTCCGTGTTCTCTTTTGCAGGCCAGATTCTGGTGTGGTTCTCGATCCAGTTTTTAGCAGCAACAGTATTCCTGTATTGATATGTTTTAATTTATCAATTAAGAATTTATCAATTAAGAATCTGAGATGCCATTTTTGTAAGATTTGACTTTGTCTAACCTGCAAAATGATGGCTCTCCTCGTTTGGGTGTCTATGAGGTCTTCCCTGTCGTTAATTCTGTTGAATGAATAATTGACTTTGGGTTCTTCATAGAGCAAGTCTCACAAATCCTTGACTTTGGGTTTCTAAGCCTGTTGTAGATTCACATTACTTAGGTAACGTCTGAAATCATTTTCAGTATTGGTTTTCTGTTTAAAAAAAAAAAACAAAACCAAAACCAATTTAGTTTTTATTTTTTATAAAAACAAATGTGTGTTTAATTACCCAATTTTTTATTTTGAGTTTTTTCTTTTAAGTGTTTGATTACCTAGATTTATTTTGAGTTTTTTCTTTGGTGGTGGTTTGTGGTATGGTGGGGTGTGACGGTGGCTGCCGGTCACCGGCAATTGTCACTGGCCGCCGACGGTGATGACCGACGGCTAGTGGTGGGCAGTAGTGGCGGTGGGCGGTGGCTACCGGTGATGGGAGGGGGTGGTGGTAGTGGTCTCAAAATAAAAATCAAAACTGAAAACCCAAAATTCCTAAATGGGAGTTTTCAAAAATAGTCATATTTTAAAAATTGATTTTCAAAACTGAAGGAAAAAAAACAAAAATTGTGTATTAAACGCATTTTTTCCCCAGTTTACAAAACTGGAGAAAAAATAAAAAACGGAAAGGTTACCAAACAGAGCCTTAGTAGCCATGACTTTGGGTGATGAGGCAATACTCTTTGGTAATAATAGTAGCAACAGGAGAGAATGGTGTTGGTGATGATGCTAGTAATTTGTGGTTAGCGTCGTGATGCTACTGCTACTCTTGAGCACCATCGGAGAGTGGCGTTGGTGATGAGACGAGTAACAGTTGTGGTTAGAATCAGGTGCTACTCTTCAGGGACTAGAGCATGTGAAGTGGGAATGTCTTCAATTATCAAAATGGAGTGGGCTAGTGGCTAAATTGTTCTGAGTTTTGGGGTGACAAATATGAGGTGCCATTACACAGTACTGGACTGTGCCGTTGTTATTGGGCTCTCAAGCATCTCTTCGGCATTGTGTTACAACCTTGGCCTGACCCAACTGCCCAATTATAACCTTGAGTAAGCTTGAAAATAGATCATGATGCAGAAGATATGGATTCTTTTGCTAAAGACCAGATAGACAGCCCATTGCCTACTATCGAAATGCAGCCAAGTAGTGAAAACTAAATGTTCAGCCATTGAAATTATTGAGCTTCATGCTCTGGCTGCTCAACAGCTCATATTGAGGAAGACTTGTAAAAGGAGAGCCATCCATTGCACATGCGAGTAGTACCCAAGTGGGAAGACAAAGTCATACCTACATCTCACTGAGGAATTCGACCATTCGCCCTTTTTAAGTGGCTAAGGTTTATGCTACGATTCTACAGTACATGCAAATAATAAAGCAATGCATCAGCTGCAAAAAGGTCATTAGCTGAATTACTTCTTATTGAGTTCACAGTTGATGTTATAATCAAAGACGTATGAAATGGATGATGCTATTAAGTACTGGTGGTGGATATTGTTTTAGTTTTAGCTAAAACTTCCTCAGAGGTTTGGGTGCCATTCCGAACCTGAAAATGTGGGACTTGGGAGCATTTTGAAAAGGTCAATGTAGCAAATAAGGTATATTCTTCATGGTATAACCAAATTATTTCTTTACAAACTGGCAATTGCCAGATAGCAAAGTCAATTTCTTCACTAACACAGGTCCTGAAATAAGTTGTCTGCATATTATTAGGCTTCTCGTGGCAGTAACTATAGCGTTAATGCTCCGTGAACGGTAGTCTTGTATCAACATTCTCCAATTTTTAGTGCCAAATTATGCTTGTTGCTGCTAAAAATATGTCCCGCGTACGTTGCGGAACCCGAGCCTGGACCGATGACCTGCAAGATAGAAAACGAGTGACCGCCGGGTGGGGTTCCCGGCGGAGAACTCTCCGATGCTTAAGTCAGAGCGCAGCTACATGATAATGACTCTGAAAAAGCATGAATGTGTGTCGTTCCCTATACCTGGGGGGGTAGACCCCTTTATATAGCGGTAGGAAGAAGAGCCCAGAAGAGCCTTAGTAAGACTGGGCCGTAGGCTAGATGTGTTAGGATCGCATTAGGATCCTTGAGGATCACGTCCTGATCTCTGATAAGATAACTATCAGTCTTCCAGTTCAACTAGGATTGCCGGTATTCCCCAATAATTGGGAGTTTTATTTGAGGTATATCATATGCCCCCCACTTCCTTAGCCAAAATGTTTGGCTGAGGAAGTTTATACCTGGTGTCTTGAAACACACGTCAGATTTGTAAGGGATTCTCCATCCGCTTGTAGGGGTAATAATATTTCTCTACTCCATGTGCTCGGACCGAAGCTCTTGGGAGTTTAAGCCTTGAAACTTTGCCCGAGTAGGATGCTAGAACTCTAGCTCTTGAGAGCTAGGTCTTTCGAATGTCGCCTAAGTAGGCTACTTGGAATCATCTTTGGGAAGATGAATCATGGGATCTCGGGATCCATTAGAGGTTGTGCCCCACGTTAGCCTCTCTAGAGAGAGGACACAGAGCTGTGCATGCAAGTTGTTGCATGTGCTAAGTGTTTGAATGTCCCCTTGAGGGGTCACCTCTCCTGTGGAGGGTGTTTGTTTTGTGCAAGTGTGTGTTCTTTAGCTTGAGCTGACCACATCATGCTTGCGTTTTACTTTGACGCGAACCCTTATCGTCAGCTAAGGGCTGGCAAAGAAGCCTCGCACTCACGCTCGGCCAGGTTTCGAATTAACAAAACAGGGTAGGGTGACGAACTCCCACTTGGTTTTGCCGTTTCACGGGTTAGAACTATAGCTAAACCGTTCGGATAGAACTTGAGCTCTATCCTGTCACCCTTGAAGGTGTTACCCTTGAGGGTGTTTGTCCCTTGAGGGACCGCCCTAGAGGGCTAGTGGAACGTAGAGTTCAGATAAGCGCCCTTGAGGGCTAATGGAGCACGAAACTTAGAATTCTCGTACGTGCCCTTGGGAGTTTGACGGAACTTAGAGTTCTCGTATGCACCCTTGAGGGCGAATGGAGCGCGAAGCTCATGAAAGTAACCTTGAGGGTTTGACATAACTTGAAGTTCTCGTCGTTGTTTGTCGCGATGCCAAATAAGAATGCACGGGTCATGGAGCCCATAATATGGTCGCTGTGGCGAACCTCCATGTCTGATAAGACACAAGGCATTAAGCCTGTATAGGAATGATCTCATGAAATGTAAAGCCCTCCGGCCTTTGAGAAGGCGTGGATATATAAAGATGGCTTTTAAGCCCATATGTAGAGTCCGGTCGCAAGAAGACCTGTGGGAGCAATATAGAAGACCATAATCTGGTTGCTCGACTTGATGAGCATATAAAGCCTGAGGACGCGTAGTTCGTCCGAGCTAGATGCCACTGATGATCAGTAGAGTAGCTGTCACAGTTCATCAATATCGAGAAGCAACTAGATTAAGTTTGCTGGTCGCATGAGCTTGAGCTTGCAGTTGTACCGGCATATTAGTGATGCTTATTAGTAGAGGCTGACGATATTCTCTGATTCACTGATCGAGGTCAATGTATGACCGAACATCACAAGATAATAAGAAATGCCGATTCGGCAAGATGCTGCAGCAGAAAACCCTAAACGCGACTTCACGTCACAAGGTGCTGTGAATTTTTTCTTTGCTTATAAAGTGGTTTATACGTCACCGTTGATGTTCGCAGGCATAGTTTAAACCTTGCAATAAATAAAAATACGTGACTGAAAAAATAGCCTTTGAAGCAATAAAACATATAAAAATGTAACTATGTTTTTAACACAGAATTAATAGCGATGTTCAGACACCACGACCCCATTAGGGTTTTGCTGGTTAAGTGACTAATGTGCTGCACTGCGTGTCGCAAGTGAGCTTAAAAAGTCATAGCAGTCGGTGAGACCCAACATGCGACGTGCTTGCATCAATTGACACAATTGGAGAAGAATAGACTAAAGAGTAAATAGGTCTAGCTTTATAAACGTATTGGAAGCAACCTTTGGAAGGCTTGCAAGCTAAAATTTGTAGTCAATTAATTTTTTAGTGACAAAAATATGATGAACTATACGCCTTTTGCAACAATTGTGCGGCATATTTAAAATAGAAGACACTAAGTGGTTTCAAACCTAAATAGGCCTCTTTAACAGGTTAAAAGTTTAATGCTTCAAAGCGTGTGTGGCCTAAGTGAAATTTCTGAAATTCTTTAGGCCTTAAATACACATTTTTCATAGGCAAAAGAGCTGATGCTTCTTTTTTTTTTATTTTTTAAAAAGGTTGTAGCATGTGTGAAATAAAGGACAGCCCTTGGGTATTAAACCTAAATGCCCATAATTATGGGGTAAAAAGTTGAATACGTTTTTAAAAAATTGGAAGAAGTGACCTGATTTGCTTTTGCCCCTTCTTCTTCTTTCGACAGAGAAGCCATAGCCTATTGCGGCACAAAGGTGAGGCGGCAAAGCAGATCTGACCGGCAGTGACACCAGTGCATGGCTAGCGCAATAGCAAAGCGTGACTTGGCGAAGAGGCATCCTCGTCACTTTGATCGCGGTGGTGGCACTTCTACCCGCCCTTGTTGATGGCCGCAGATCTGGAGCAAGGATGGCTGGCGCAGATCTGTCCGGAGCTTCTCGCTGCGACGGTTCATCCTCCGTCGAGCGACGGCGGTCCTGGTGGTCGCGTGGTGGTGCGAATCCGAAGAAGATAGCAGTGGCAACGGACAGGCCACGGCGACGGTGCGGCGAGAAGGCCACGGCGACGGTGCGGCGAGATGGCAACGCAACGACGTCGTCGCGGTGGTGGTGTCTCGACGGCGCGAGTCTCCTGGTGGCGCTGCTGTGGCATCCTCCTTTTCTCTTTCTTTTCATTTTTTTTTCTTAATGTTGACTTCGCTGTTCCGGCGGCCTCACGGCGGTGGTCGGCCGCCACTGGTATGGCGGTTGGGCACGTGCGAGGTGGTGATGGTAGATCAGGCAGCCCCTACTGGCGGCGACATCGGAGCTTGGCTAACCGAAAGTATAGCGTGATGTTAGGGAGCTGTGGTGAAGCGGCGCTGTCGCCGTTAGCTTTTGGTGACCGGCGCGATGTCGTTAATGGTTACGGGTTTTGAACCTTGATGCAGCAGCGATGTGGCGGTTGCCTGGCGGCATTGGTGAAACCACCAGAGGATGGTGCCGTGGCTGATGATTTAGTGGTTTAGATGACGGAACGGCGTCGACGAAGTTGGTCGTGGTTGCCGCGACGTTGGCCCGTTTGGGCGAGGCCGTTATGCCGTGGAGTTGGCCAGATTGGTGCAACGGCGGATCTAGCATCCCTTGGTCGCGAGGCTGAGACGGCGATAGTGTTGCCAGTTGCATTGACGTCGATTGGACGGATGGGTCCGCTGCAATAGTGGGCCGAACATGGCAGCGATGCCCCTTAGAAAATTGAGGCAGCTTGTATCTCGCGGCTTGGTGGTTGCGCCGATAAGCCTCGGCGCTGCTTCTTCCTATTCTGAATTTTTTTTTTCTTTGATTGCGATGCTGTTGATGCTGCTCCAGCAACTTCACGCCGGCGGTATGTGCAACCAGAGATCGAAGTGGTTGCACCTGTAGTTGCGGCGATGATGGAGTGACTCCGATGGATGAATCTTTGTTGATTTTTTTTCCTGTGAACGGATTGCTGATTTGCGGCGGCTGTGAGGTCGATTGTGGCGCCGCCCACTCCTGTGGGGGGATGGAGGTGCGCCCGTGGAGGCTGTCCTTGGAATTCATGGCGGTACCATCAGTGGTTCCGATGCGTTGCCGCCGCTGGTTTGGGATATGATTATTTGAATTTTCTTGAGGTCAAACGCCTAGGCTGGCGGGTCCCACGGATGGCGCCAAAATGTTGCTGCTAAAAATATGTCCCGCGTACGTTGCGGAACCCGAGCCTGGACCGATGACCTGCAAGATAAAAAACGAGTGACCGCCGGGTGGGGTTCCCGGCGGAGAACTCTCCGATGCTTAAGTCAGAGCGCAGCTACATGATAATGACTCTGAAAAAGCATGAATGTGTGTCGTTCCCTATACCTGGGGGGTAGACCCCTTTATATAGCGGTAGGAAGAGAGCCCAGAAAAACCCTAGTAAGACTGGGCCGTAGGCTAGATGTGTTAGGATCGCATTAGGATCCTTGAGGATCACGTCCTGATATCTGATAAGATAACTATCAGTCTTCCAGTTCAACTAGGATTGCCGGTATTCCCCAATAAATGGGAGTTTTATTTGAGGTATATCAATGCCCAATGAATCTTACAAACAGGAATCAAACTGAGAGGATACCCGGTTCATAATGTCAGCATACTACGCTAAGAAAATAGGGACCATGCATATCTGACTCATAATGACAGCGAACTATGCAAAGAAAATAGAGACCACGCATATCTGACTCTCCCTATGGCCGTCTAGAGACAAACCTAAGAAAGTTTCCAACCCTGAATTGCATTGCCAAACCATCAAGATGGATGTGTACACCTGATAACCAAAAGCTTAAACAAACCTTGAACCTTTTATCATTCATTGGGGTCAAGGCGTGTAGCTAAGCTCGTAAGCTGATAGAAAGACCAGCCACAGAGGCCTTTTGAGCTCTAATAATTGACAGACTTACTGGGTACTTAAAAAAGAGACAACTTATGAGGTTCAGTTAAGTCATTGCACATCTATCTATACTATCTATAAAAGTATGAATCTTATAAATCATTTTATTTCATTTGTGCCCTTCATTAATCACTTCAATAACAATCTTACCATTTCATAAATACTACTCTATTATTATCATAACCTTTCATAAATATTATTATTAATTACTAATTTTGTAATGTTTTCAATTTTGCCCTCCGTCAATTATTTCAATAACAACCCTACCCTCTCCTAATTAATTTTTTTGTAATGCGTTTAAGGAACATTAGGTCATAAATTTAATCTAAACCTACCTTTATATATTAGGTAACAAAATTTGTAATTGCTAAAAATGTATTTATATGTGCGTGCGCGCGCGTGTGGTTGTAGTACCTGTAAAAGTATGAATGTTCTTTATTATTTTTGGACGATTATGTTCTCCGTCAATTACGTCATGTATAATCTTATCCTTCTTTTATTACTCCTTTTTAAATGTTGATGAAATTAAAATACTATTAGGTAATTAATCTATTCTATACATTGAAAGATAAAAAGTGTGATGAGAAAGAAAAACAGAATAAAGAAGTTTCTTTATTATTCTCTTTTTAAAATGAAATAAACAATAGATATTGAACTGGTTAATGAGAACTGTGTTTTTTTCCTTGCAATTTTAGGTTAGCAAACAATTAAGCAATTGAAAAACTGAAAAACAAAATTAAAGAAACTGAAATACTGTGAAAAATGAATTAAGGAACAAAAAATTGTTAGGAAAACAAAAACATAAAGGGTTAAATAAGAATAAAAAAACAAGGCTTAAATATGGTACTAATTTGAACTGAAAATATGTTCGGTTATTACAGTTGAAAACCAGTTGTTTTGCATTTCTTATTGATGAAATGCAAAGCATCTGGTCTTGAAAACTACAAATTTTAATTATATACCAATTTAACAAATTACAAAAATAAAGACGTAGATTCATTCTTTAATTTTTCCATTTAGTTTTATTTTCAGCAGTACCATCAAACATTTCTTCAATTCAGAAGTTTACATAGAATATTATTATAATAGCAAACATCAAATATACATTTCTTCTAAAATAAGTCAGAAAATAAATAAGAACATAATTGAATTACATTATTTTGATCTCAAAAAGGATAATAATATCACCTCAAATATTACTCTTGACTATATCCACGTGCAACGCACGTGCTCTATACTAGTACTACATATAAAAGTGTGGATCCTTGAAAATTATTTTTTGAACCACAATACCCTTGTTACATTTAAAAATCACTTCTTTATCATTCAAACATTATTAACATGCTTTGAATCTAAATTATTCTAACAATTCTATTTATTTCACTACTAATAAATATATTACAATTAATGCATAGATGTCTCTCTCATTTTTCATAAAATTTAACAATAATAAAAAGTATATATGTTAATTGTCATCCACAACTTGATGTTTTATATAAATTAGAACATGCAATACCTTGATGATAACATCTTATGACATAAGCAGAATAATTAACTTTTCTCAAATGACCATTAGATTGTAACAATCTTCTTTAAAGATAGATGAATTTTACTCTTATCTTGTCTTACGAATAATTGGTTCAGCCTTTAATTAGGCAATGAAATTTGCTAATATGATTCAACAAACAAAAAGATTAAAACTAGACATGATAAATCATTTTCCTCAGCTTTCCTATTGTTGGCTTTAAGACTGGATATTATATTTGTGTCCAATTACATATGTGTGTCTCTATATTTTATTTGTATATATAGATTTAACTATGCAAATATTAGTTATTCTCCAACACAAACTTCAAAACATTGATCAACATAACTTACATTTTCTTACTTTGATTGTTATGGAGTACTCTCACCATTTTTCTATTATTAATAGACGTGGCTATGATTGGAAATTATGTTGCGGAATATTATGCCCTAATAAGATCTAGAAATTACTCCTTTCACATTATTTACTAATTAACTATCGACACAACCTTCTAACTAAGGGTGACTCTAACTCTTTTTCTTCTCTAAAATTTGAATCTTAAAAATAAAGGTTAATAGAGATGTCTATCATTTTCTTTATATAGGTATCACAAAGTATGTTGCTGAATACTTTACAAGTACAATATAACTCGTTATGCTTTTGATTGGAGTAAGTTATTATGATTTTACTTCTTATTCATCTTTATGTATACTACCATTATCTATTTAGATAATTTCTAACTAGATAATATATGAATAGACGGTTGTACATGTTTGCAATCGAAAATTCAACTTTAGAATATAACAGAATTTTTCTATACCACTTTTATCGTTGTCAAAAATAAAAGAGAACAAATTTAATTGGATTCAACAATACAAGAATTAAGTTTTTTTCTATTTACTTGTTTTATCTTTTAATATTGCATCTTCCTGTAACGATATATTGCATTTACTACTTTATCAGTAAGAGACTAAAGGATTCATTACTTAAAGATAACAAGTAAAAAGAGCAGTCAATAAATACCACTAAAGGACTTTAGGCAACAAAAGATTATAATAATAGGATTGGAAGCATGGTTGTTGTTTAGTTTGCAATTCATAATTCTTTTTCTTTTAACAAAAAAATCCTAATAACAATATTAATTATAGAAAGTGATCGTGTATTTGCAAATAGATATGCATTTGTTATGTTTTTGGGTTAGAAGTTATTTTGCAATTTTCTTCCTAAAAAGTAAATGTGTTATATACTAATCTTATAGTAACATTTTTTTCTCAAATTAAATATAAAAAATATGTAATGAATTAAGGTAACAAATGATGATTGTGATGCATTCTCTACAACTATGTGTTCATGAGGTTAGACTATAGTAGATATAAATAGTAAAAAATAATTGAAAGCTAAAGTAAAAAAATCACGACTATATGAATGCTGACATAAGAAAATATTAATTTATTGATCGTTAAACTTTATACCTTTAAGTTTAGAATAAATGCATCAATTTTAAAATTATAGTACATTACAAAGACCTTCAGCCATGAAAAGATAAGGCGGCTTAACTACTCCTTTTTATTTTTTTTAAAGTAATTGTTTTTACTTCAAAAGAATGGCGGATAAGACCACGATAGGATATAGACTATCATTAACGTCAAATTGACTTACATATTTTGCATTTTATAAAAGCTGTGCGAGATAAAGGTAATTAGAAGATAACATTCTTTAGATAGATTCATAATATTTTTGGAGTAACTTATGCATATGAATCTCAAATTTAACTTACAATTTTGAATTCAATTAAATTAACATGTATATATGAACCATAGAAAATTATTTATCATATTCTAGAAAATATATGGGGTTATAACTTTCTTATAATATAATCTTGTTTTGTCACGTCTTAATGTCACAATGCACATGCATCCTACTAGTACTGTTATAAAGTGTTTGTTTACGGTGTGTTTGCATGTTACCGTAGTAGGGAGGGAGTGAGAGATTGACGTTGTTTCTTTCTCTGTTATCTTGAATATATGAAACTGAGATTTTATCCCTTCGATAAATTGGTAGATTGATTTATCTATGATGCATGGACCTGAGATGTAGCATTTACTGACTTGCTATTTATTGATTTATCTCTGATGCGTGAACCTGAGACGTAGCACTTGATATTTACTTATCAATTTATGTGGTTATGCACAATCATGTTGTGCTGCAAATTATGTAAAATCTTTCTATTTCCTTCTGGGGTTTTTTTTTTTGTATTCTTGATGATTTAAATGGTGGGTTTTCTTCATATCTCTTAAGGAGAATGAGAGAGTGAGAAATGGGTAAGAGTAAGAGAAAAGGAGAGACAAATGTAAGAGTACAAACTTTAGGTGGTCAATACCTATAGACCACTTGTTCCTTGAAATTCTTGCTGATGAGGCCACTAAAGAAAATAAACCTTCAAGTTCATTCAAGTCCACGTCATTTATTTGGGCTGCACAAGCATTCAATCAGAAGTTTGGATATAAATGTTCACCACTCCATGTAGAAAATCATCTTAGAATGTGAAGAAGACATGGAGCACAATATCACTCCTTCGGGGCATAAGTGAATATGGTTGGGATGCGAACTTGAACATGATTATTTGCGATAAGTAGCAGTATGATGAAGAAGTGACGGTATGTGTTGACTAAAGTCTTTCCCTTTCCTTGTGGATTGTTTGGTTATTTTCTTCCCTCTCTCATTTATTTGAATATAACCGTCAAGTTGTCCAAAAATTTAATTTTGTACCTCTTGAAGTTCAGCATGCTTAGCAGCTACTTTTTTTGATATGTTGTTATAATAAGCTCTATTAAGTTGCTTCAACTGAGGTTTCAACTTTTAAAGTTTAGAAACACTACAAGAAAACAGGATTTTTGCGATGGGGAAATCCGTCGCTAAAAGCCCAAAATCCGTCGCTAAAAGAATTAGCGACGGATTCCGTCGCTAAAAGAATTAGCGACGGATTCACCGTCGCTAAAAATCCCTCGTATAAAAGCCCGTCACTAATAGTTTAGCGACGGAATGTTTTAAATCCGTCGCTAAATATGTCATTTTTTCCGACGGATTTATTTTTAATTAGCGACGGATATTCCGTCGCGAATTATATTTTTTAGCGACGGATTTATATTTTCGAGACGGAATATTCCGTCGCTAAAAAATATATTTAGCGACGGAATATTCCGTCGCTAAATAATTATTCCGTCGCCAAAAGTCAATTTTTTTTTGAAATTTTTTTTTATTTTTCAATTACCCAAACCTGTAATACAATTTTCAAATCTCAACAACAACGCGCAATAATCAATACAGAAAGAAATATATATAATCAATTATAAAAAAAATTCATATATGTACAAGCCGGGAACCGGATATAGCCGGTTAGGAGAGGGGAGAAGAGTACAAGCTGGGCACGGGGGGGGGGGGAAGCTAGGAACGGGCACGGGAAGGGGCTCATCAGGGGTTCCCGAGTCCCGGATCTGGATCCTGCTGATCCGGGGCCGGGGCGGCCTGTCCAACAGTGCCCTGCTCCCTGATCATCCGGCACACCACTGTAGCAATGCGCTGGATCTCCTCGTCGTCCAACTGAGGCCGAGGAGCCGGTGTCTGTGGAGGGGCAGCAGGGGGTGAGGACGCTCCTATCACGGCACGAGCAGTCGTGCTAGGCAGGCCGCGTATGCGGCCTTTCGGCCGATTCACGACCTCCGGCGTATCCAGCCATCGCTTCAACCCCCCAGTACTCGCAGCCGTACTAGTGGACGCTGATGGCTGTCCGGACTGCTGCTCGGACCCCCTTAGCTGTTCATACGAGGCCTGCAAAAATAGTGGTTTAACGATATGTTAGGGCATTAATTAACGAAACAGACATTGAGGATAGAAAGAAAAAACATTAACTTAAATAAATTGACTCACATCGATCCGCCGGGCAATATCTGAAATATAGTCGCCCGCCCGGTGCGTCTCGTCCTTGTCCTTCTTCCGCACGTGCGTCTGATTATACGTCAGAGCTACGACCTCATCGTCCTCCAGATCCGGGTGCTCGACCGCGTTCTTGTGTCGGACGATGTCGTGTGGCACCGACCCCCCCGTGTGCGTCGGATCTTTGTTCTGTCTGTTCTCAGTCCCGCTCTTACTCTTGGCGTCCCAACCTGGATCCGCAGCCCACCGATCTATCATCTCCCCCCATACACGGTGAGATATCCAATGTGGGGGATATCTCGCCATGTCCGTCATCGGGGCACCCGCGGGCAGCGCCTTCTTCGCCCGGTCCCGTGCATCGTGGAGCCATCGGCGGTAATTCTTGCCGATGTAGGCAAAGAAAGCCTGCTGCCCCAGTACCTGCTGCTGAGGCGTGTCAAACGTGAACCCCTCCTGTAAGGCATTCAATAACACAAATTAACAACATAAAACAAACTGTAATTTAACATTTACTAACGCTGAAAAAAATACTTCACCGTACCAGCCACTCCTCCCATAGGGCCTCCCTCGCAGCGGCATCCCAGTCCTTCCAGTACAGGCGTGGCTCGAAGAATCGGCCCTTCACAAGAACGCCGATCTTCGTCCTCGCCATATTCTCCAGGATCCTGCCAAAGAAGTAATTAAATTAATTAATACAGTTCAAATATAAATTAACACCCCAAAATTTTAAAATAAGGCATGAGGTGATATTTTTAGTACTTACAGGCCCTCCTGCGTGAGCGTAACTCTCTGTTTACGCTGGGGGTCGATGCGTACCCCGCGTGTCGGACCACGGCCTCGTCGAGATCCTACAAAACACAGACATTAATACAGTTCAAATATAAGGCTAGCGAAAATGTACGAAACACCGTTATCAACTATACCTGAGGTAGAACCCACGGAAGATGGAGAATGCACGCGCGTGTGGGATGAATCTGCGTCGGGCTGGGGCGACGGCTCGAGCTGGGGCGACGGCGATGGCTGGGGCGACGGTGACGGCGACGGCTGGGGCTGGGCCCCCGATGGCTGTCCGCGATCACTCTGTGCCTCGTCATCAGTAGGCAATGACGAGGTGGGACTAACCGGGGAGGAAGCAGCTCGGCGTCCAGCCCGGCCACGAATAGCCCGTATCCTATCCATATCTGACTTCATATAGATTATATACAAAGACATTAACACGTGAAAAACAATAATTTAGGCATAAATCATCATCGGCACTATATATATATATATATATATATATATATATATATATATATATATATATATATGAACGGATGTGCAAAAACACATCAATAAACACCAAGTTCTAAAATGTTACTACATTTTTCCCGTGATGTTACAACATTACAAGTCAATCATTTTCAGTTTGCGAATCATCTTCATCACTTTCCTCGTCGCCCTCTTCTTCGTGGGACTCGTCGTCCTCTTCATCTTCTAATTCATCCTCTTCATCAGTAGACTCGGTCACATCATCTCCAACACTTTCAACATCTTCCGCGTCATCATCTACGACTTCTTCTCCCACAAGAAGTGTTGTTGGAAGAGGAAGATCGTCCTCCTCGTTGTTGACCTCAACAGGGAACAAGACACGTGGTTGGTCGGCTTGAAAGGAGTCTAGCTCACTGTCATATGTCACGGGCAATTTCTTGGACTTGATAGTTGTATACCAATGAGATTTGGGATTGGCGACGTCCTCCGCGTAAAAGACTTGTACAGCTTGACTAGCAAACACAAAGGGCTCGTCTGATGCAAGTCTTGACTTGACATTGACATCTACAATCCCTTGAGAGCTAACACGGATTCCTCTACTGCATGTGACATCGAACCACGTACACTTGAACATTACCAGGCGGTTTTGGGAACCCAGATATGTTAGCTCAACAATCTCATCTAGCTCTCCGTAAAAATCCATGCAATTCTCGGCATAACAGTCGCCGTTGACCAAGACTCCACTGTTTTGGGTTTGTTTTGTTCGGTCATCATCTTTTACGTTAAACCTAAACCCGTTGATGATATAGCCTCCGTAACAGGATGTTTGTTTGTTAGGGCCTTCGGCTAGTAATTTCAAGCATGAGGCCACTGGTCTATCCATTGACTGAACCTATTGTAGATGACGGTAAAAATTAAGGATAAATCAGTATACTAATTGGCCACAGAACTGTATATAACACATAATATAATTTCGTTAAATAATCTTACACGGATTTTGAACCACTGTACAAATTGTGATTTCGATGAGATTCAAGTCCAGCGGGATCAGTGATTAAAGATTCCGCATCGAACTCACTGCAAACCAATATGCATTTAACTCGCTTAACACACACTTTCAATTATGTACAGCAATGTAAGTGAATTAAGACTTTAACTTACTCAACGAATGCTGAAACTTCATCGCAATTTAGAAGGGCATATATTGTTGCAGCACTGTACTCTTCATCTGTTAGCCATCGAGTATACGTTCGGCCGAACGGACTCCCTGGCTGCTTGAATATTGACAATTGCCCTTCCAAATTTGTGCTTGCTCCGGGATCATTTCGGCCTAGTTGATTTAACCTTGTACCAACATTAGGCCCGAAATATTGACTACAAAAGTTTACAAGTTCTTCCATTACGTAAGCCTCCGCAATTGAGCCTTCAACCCGAGCCTTATTACGGACTTTTTTCTTTAAATGGAACATGAACCTAGAAGTTTAGCGAATCGAGTTAGGTGGAATATCAATGATAACAGATGTCGCATTAAGTGTAAACGAACAACTGTAACAATTTAAGGATTACCTCTCGAAGGGATACATCCACCGATATTGCACGGGTCCACCCATCTTAGCTTCATATGCCAAGTGAACAGGCAGATGCTCCATTGAATCAAAGAACGAAGGTGGGAAGATTTTCTCCAGCTTGCAAATCGTCACCACAATGTTCTTCTCAAGCACTTCCATGTTACTCACCCGGATCGTAGAAGAGCATATATCTCGAAAGAAATGAGATAATTCAGTCAAAGTCTCGCAAACAACCCGTGGCAACAGTCCCCGGAAGGCAATAGGAATGAATCTCTCCATGAATACGTGGCAGTCGTGACTCTTCATCCCTTGGAACTTGCATTCCGATACATTGCAACAACGAGATATGTTGGACGCAAACCCATCCGGAAGCTTCAAATTCTTAACCCACTGACAGACCTTCTCCACTTGTTTCTTGTCTAGACAGTAAGGTGCTTTCGGAAGTATGGTCCTCCCACTGACTGTCCGAGGATGCAATTCACGGCGTACACCCAACTGTTGTAGATCCCTTCTCGCTTTAAGGTGATCTTTCGATTTGCCCTTGACATTCATCACTGTGTTGAACACATTATCAAAAACGTTCTTCTCAATATGCATCACATCCATGTTGTTTCGGATAACGAGCGTCCTCCAGTAGGCTAACTCCCAGAAGATACAAAATTTTCTCCAGTTGTGCTCTTTCCCGAACCCTGCAATCTTCCGATCCGGCACACCCTTACCGTGTGGTATGTCAGTATCAAGTGCCTCCAGGTGTGAGAGTACTTCTTCACCAGATGGGTAGTCCAGTGTGACAACCTCACGCTCGATTGTCCCGTCAAATTTATCCTTCTGCCTACGAAACTGATGGCCCGGTGGCAAAAGCTTACGGTGACATCCGAACCACGAGGCCTTTCCGCCGTGCTTTAACGTATGACCGGGGTTCACGCCCATACAAGCAGGGCATGCTAGCTTCCCATGTGTGCTCCAGCCACACGTCATTCCCAATGCGGGGAAATCATGTATAGTCCACATCAAAGCAGCCCTCATCTGAAAATTTTGTTTAAGGGATGCATCATATGTTTCGACTCCATGATTCCATAATTGTTTTAACTCATCAATCAACGGCCTTAAATACACATCTATGTCCTTACCGGGACTCTTCGGCCCCGGAATAAGCAACGACAAGAACATATACGGCTTCTTCATGCACATGCCTGGTGGAAGGTTGTAAGGGACAATAATAACAGGCCAACAGGAGTAAGGCGTGGTAGACTGACCGAAAGGGTTGAACCCATCGGTTGCCAGACCAAGTCTAACATTCCGAACTTCCTGAGCAAAGACTGGATGCCTGCGGTCAAACTCCTTCCACGCCTCTCCATCAGCTGGGTGTGTCAGCACATCGGCATCGTTGCTGCGAGTCTCACGGTGAGCCCTCATATGTTCAGCTGTATTGGAGGAGTAGTACATTCTCTGAAGCCGTGGTGTGACCGGGAAATATCGCAATATCTTCCATGCAATGTTTTTCTTCTTCCCTTTGTCCGGTTTGTACCTCGAATGATCACATACTGGACATACTGACAAATCCTTATTCTCTTTCCAGAATAATACACAATCGTTATTGCACGCATCTATCCGGTCATAGCTCAACCCAAGTTTCCTCATCATCTTCTTCGCGTCATAGTACGACGGCGGTAGCTTTTCACTTTCGGGCAGTATTTCTTTGATGAAGGTAACAAACTCGTTAAAACCTTTCTCACTCAGCCCGTGGTCTGATTTCAACTGTAATAACCTACTAACCGCAGACAGCCGTGTGTGTTTCGGAGCTCCATCCCACAGCGGCTCTTCCGCAGCTCTCAACAACTCATAAAACTGATGAGCCCCCTCGTTCGGCGGTTGTGGACTGTCGTTACCCCAGTCAACATTAGCATGCCCAGCATCCATAATCATATCTCGGAAATCATATCGTGCCTCCTCCCTAACTTCAGTTTGACTAGCCAGGTTGGACGACAATACTATCGTTTCCCCGTGCTGCGTCCACCTTGTGTATCCACCCATAAAACCGTACCGACGAAGATGCCATTTTACTTCAATTCTTTTTCTCCAGTGCAACAACTCACATCTACCGCACGGACACCTTATCTTATCAAGGTCAACATGTGCAGGATGCGCATAAGCGAAGTCGAGAAATTCGTCAACGCGACACTCAAAATCTTCAGCATTCTTCCTTTTCATCCAACTTCGATCGACTGACATGACGACTGAATTATCGTACTGTATACCACCTTCAATAATGACCAGTGATTAGGCATTGCCGATGTAAATATCAATGCATGAATGTTACAACATGTCTACATATTTCCCCTCCACTCTTGAACAGGTAGTGGTCCTATCCCATTCAGAAAAGCACATGTTTATAAAACAGTGAATAACTCATGCTTAGTCCGATGTCTGTGGAAAATTCGGCAGCACCTCCCGCATTTCTCCAAGTACACCACATC
>JAVXUP010004652.1:5000-28135 GCA_033070095.1 Escallonia herrerae
TTTCCCGCCGAGCGAGGCCCGGGGGATTCAGCGCTGGGCTTTTCCCTGTTCGCTCGCCGCTACTGAGGGAATCCTTGTTAGTTTCTTTTCCTCCCCTTAGTAATATGCTTAAATTCAGGGGGTAGTCTCACCTGAACTGAGGTCGTGATAGCGAATCGCCCTGGGAGACGAAACACTTCTCGCTTAGCAACGAAAAAAAAGAGTATTCCCACGGCGCCGTGTGCAAATGCGCCCGAGACTTCCGCACTCGGCCGCCCGCTCGGATCTTTGTCCCGGAGGGACCACTGTGCTCAGGCAAACTGGACGCAGCACCGCGTTTATCGAATCGAAAACGGGCGCACGCGACCGACGTTGCCGTCAGACCCAAGCGGACGAGAGAAGTCGACCCGGTTGTGAGCACAAGACACACAGACCGTGAGAAACCCACTCGGTTAGCTTCCGTGCAGCGATTTTGGTGGGACGACGCGAACGCCGAGCCCACACTCACGAATTTTAAGAGGACCACGCCGAAGCGCGGAGACCTCCAATCTCGTCCTCCTCCCGAGAGAGAAAGGACAGTCTGGTCGTTGAGTTTGGTCAACCGACCCTCAGTCAGGTGTGGCCCAGGAACAAGTCCTAGGGCCGCAATGTGCGTTCGAAATGTCGATGTTCATGTGTCCTGCAGTTCACATGTCAACGCGCAATTAGCTGCGTTCTTCATCGACCCACGAGCCAAGGGATCCACTGAGATGGTTTGTATTTTTAAAACATTTGACGCCTTTCTCTTTGCCGCGCGGCCTTCACTATGGCGTTGCAGCGCGGATAATCGTGCGACTTTTTCTTTCAGGTGGACTTACTAGTAAAACAGAGGACCAGCTAGTCGGCTCGGTATTCTCCGCCGAGACCCGACGATTTCTCCAAAAGCCGCTCATACTCAGAGCTCGCGGAAAAAAAATGAGCGCTCTGTGACACGCACACGGGACGCCCGCACAACACCGACGACAACAACTCCCGCTCATGGTTTGCCCCGCCGGGGTCCGCTAGTGCGGGGCAAAGAGAGTTGTTGCATCGGTGTGCACACGCGGCACCGCGCACGGCACAGAGCGCTGACACTCATCGACCGCTCGCTCAAGACTTTTCGGATACTCTCGTCTCGCTCGGAGAGAATATTTTCACATCACTGGGCGAGCCTTTCGCCAGAGCATCTCCAATCCGAATGTCCGCACGGGACTTAGACGGTACAAGGCGACATGGAATCGCTTCGGCGCGAAAGAGGACGGGCCCCGTAGGGCGAGTCTTCTCGCTTTAAAATCAACTCACCACTACTGCGGCGCCCGCACGGCACGCCCCGGTCGCAGCTCTGGTGGTGGTGCGAGCACTCGTACCACGCAACGCGGCGTGGAAGAGGCATCTCTGTTTGCACCACCGAGCGACCGGCGCCTACTCGCACTCAGGGCCACGGGTGTTTTCGTCCGATACCGAAGCTTCGTCAGACTCTCTCTCAGAGTCCTCTACACGGTCACCTGTCCCAATTCCCTCCAGCCAACAGAACCGCGGCACGAGTATTTCTCACTGCGTCGTGCGCGATCGGGCCGAGGATAGGAATACGAGGGACGCTTTGCGTTTACGAGTGCGACCATCGGGTGCCAGAGGCCCACAAGGCCTTGCCCGGCCCCCTCGAGCGGTCCGTCTCGTCTCAATTTTTCAAAGTTTTTTTTCCATAAACACTGTGCAGTGAGTACGGTAATGATCCTTCCGCAGGTTCACCTACGGAAACCTTGTTACGACTTTTACTTCCTCTAAATGATCAAGTTTGGTCATCTTTCCGGCAGCAGCGGCGATCCCGAAGGAACACCGCGCGCCAGTCCGAAGACCTCACTAAATCATTCAATCGGTAGTAGCGACGGGCGGTGTGTACAAAGGGCAGGGACGTAATCAAGGCGTGCTAATGACACGCCTTTACTGGGAATTCCTCGTTCATGGGGAACAATTTCAAGCCCCAATCCCAAGCACGAAGGTGGTTCAGCGGGTTACCCGGACCTTTCGGCCAGGGAGGACACGCTGATACCTTCATTGTAGCGCGCGTGCGGCCCAGAACATCTAAGGGCATCACAGACCTGTTATTGCTCAATCTCGTGCGGCTAGAAGCCGCCTGTCCCTCTAAGAAGATTTGTCTTCGCCGGCTGCAACAAGGGAAGCCGGAAACGACTAGTTAGCAGGCTAGAGTCTCGTTCGTTATCGCAATTAAGCAGACAAATCGCTCCACCAACTAAGAACGGCCATGCACCACCACCCACTGAATCAAGAAAGAGCTCTCAATCTGTCAATCCTTCCAGTGTCCGGGCCTGGTGAGGTTTCCCGTGTTGAGTCAAATTAAGCCGCAGGCTCCACTCCTGGTGGTGCCCTTCCGTCAATTCCTTTAAGTTTCAGCTTTGCAACCATACTTCCCCCGGAACCCAAAAGCTTTGGTTTCCCGGAAGCTGCCTGCTAAGTCATCAAAGGAACTTTAGCAGATCGCTAGCTGGCATCGTTTATGGTCAGAACTAGGGCGGTATCTGATCGCCTTCGAACCTCTGACTTTCGTTCTTGATCAACGAGAACATCCTTGGCAAATGCTTTCGCTTCGGTCCGTCTTGCGACGATCCAAGAATTTCACCTCTAACGTCGCAATACGAATGCCCCCGCCTGTCTCCATTAATCATTACCTCTGGTTCCGAAAACCAACAAAATAGAACCGAGGTCCTATTCCATTATTCCATGCACTAGCATTCAGGCAATATCCAGCCTGCTTGAAGCACTCTAATTTGTTCAAAGTAAACGTGCCGGCCCACCTCGACACTCAATGAAGAGCACCGCGACGGGATTGAATCGGCGCCGGCCACGCGAAACCTTGCGGCAACACGCACCTGCACGCCACCGGCAGGACGTCCCGCATCGCGCCAGTTTGACACCGACGGGCGGTGAACCGGCGGTGCGGGACACAGATCCAACTACGAGCTTTTTAACCGCAACAACTTTAATATACGCTATTGGAGCTGGAATTACCGCGGCTGCTGGCACCAGACTTGCCCTCCAATTGATACTCCTTAAAGGATTTAAAGTGTAGTCATTCCGATTACGGGGCCTCGGATGAGTCCCGTATCGTTATCTTTCGTCACTACCTCCCCGAGCCGGGAGTGGGTAATTTGCGCGCCTGCTGCCTTCCTTGGATGTGGTAGCCGTTTCTCAGGCTCCCTCTCCGGAATCGAACCCTGATTCCCCGTTACCCGTTACAACCATGGTAGGCGCAGAACCTACCATCGACAGTTGATAAGGCAGACATTTGAAAGATGCGTCGCCGGCACGAGGGCCGTGCGATCAGCCCAAAGTTATTCAGAGTCACCAGACTGCACGATGGCCGAAGCCACCGATTGGTTTTGATCTAATAAAAGCGTCCCTTCCGTCTCCGGTCGGGACTCTGTTGGCATGTATTAGCTCCAGTATTTCCGCAGTTATCCATGTAACTGAGTACGATCTATTGAACCATAACTGATATAATGAGCCTTCCGCGGTTTCACCTTAATGTGGCTTGCACTTAGACATGCATGGCTTAATCTTTGAGACAAGCATATGACTACTGGCAGGATCAACCAGGTAGCTGTCGTCCACCCCAGCGCGCCGGACCGAGATCCGGCCCGCTGACAAGGTTTCGTGAGCGTCTGTTGGTTGCGGACACCGGGTCGACCCCCGGCGAGTCCCAGACTCAGCTTGGATTTTTTGATTATCGTTCGAGCCCACGGCACGAGGCGACACACTCGCACGGAGACGGACCACGACTTTGAACTCTGAGGCGGGCAGCACTTCCATCGCGCATAAAACTCATGGTGCGTGAGGAGCGAAACATATCCCGCAGTGGGCCATCGGATCCGTGCGCGCGTGCGTCAAGCACCGCAGAACTCTTGCAATATTTCAGAGAGAGAGAATCTTGGTTCTCTTATTTTTAGCTTCGACCTTCTCCGTCTGACTCGTCGGTATAAACCGTTCGTCGTAGAAGAGGCGTGCATTGCAATATTTTCGCTCGGAGAGCGGAGAGTCAATGAAGCCCGCAGGCAATATTTTTCATCTCTTGTCCGCCTCTCGACCGTGCCACAGGCGGCAGAGGGCCGCGGACGTGCTGTGCGGAGGGAGCATTTGCACATTTTTGTTCTATTCGAGCACCGCGGGCGTCCGAAAACGCCGTGCGCGGCCTGTCCTCTCTACGCGACTCACACTTTGCGTGACATTTATGAGGCCATTCCGTAAAAAACCCTCGTGCGATTTCGACCGCTAAAATGCGCGTCGCCGCAGTCAGCGGGGAACCGACTCCTAGAGCCGTGCGTCAGGGCATAGACGTACGTACGCTGTCCGCTCACTACAAGCTTCTCGCGCAGCACCTACACCTGAGGAGACCCTCCGAGGTCCGGACGCCAAATCTGGTGACGGAATGAAATCCTCTTTTATGTCCGCAATATCTCTGGGGTGGAGAGCGAGAGGAACTGTACCGGTCATTTGCCGTGAAGGAGACGCAGACACTACCAGGCCGAGAATAGCACGCACGATTTGGCGATCTTTCGGTTGGAGTCGAAGAACTCGGTCCGTCCTACAGGATCACGCACGTATACTGCTTCACAGCTCACTGGGCGCCAGCGCTCTGATTAGGCGTTTCAACAGGCTCTGCGGCGTGACGAGAAAAGGATCCGAAGACGGGAACTCAATTCGCCGGTATCACGCAGCTCGACGACCGAAATCATCGAGCCAGCCTGCGGTCGACTCTTTTGTCCGGGAAGCGACACAAACCCGTAATTTCTGCATATAGCCGGTACACCGAAAGAGCGTTGCTCCCGCAGTATAGAGGCCGCAGAAAGTGCGATAGCTACCGCTAAATGACTGCCCGGGACGCATCCAGGGTCGGCATTCAGCGGCAACGTAAAGCACTTTTTTTTTTTGACGCCGCGCGTTGCGAGAACTTTCACCGGGCAAGTCACAGTTTCATTCTCGGCTAACGTCGCGCTCAGTGGCATCAGCTTTGACCATTGCTCTGCCCGGGACGCATCCAGGGTCTATAGTACGTTTGGCAAAAGGAACCTTCGAACACAAGAGCTTTTGGCATCGAGCTATCGAAAGATCGCGATTCGCCCTGTCGAAAAGTGACTAGCAACTCTGGTTTCACGGCAGTTTCGAAAAATCGTCGTGAGATCCAGTCACTGTGACAGTACGGTCGGCACTACTCGCCCGGGACGCATCCAGGGTCTATAGTACGCTTGGCAAAAGGAACCTTCGAACACAAGAGGCTTTCGCAACTCGCACCGAAAAGCTCGCGATTCACCGCGCTGGAAAGCGTATGAGAGAGACCCGTATCGTTGATACCGCATCGCCAAAGGAAGAGCAACACCCGAGGCACTCGGGACATCTCGACGGGCGACGGGCCAGAACGACGTATCTGTCAGTAGCGCGCACAGCATGCACGAAACCGCCAGCAGTCTCTCTCGCGACTATCACAGCGTGACCGTTTTGCTTTGCCCGGGACGCATCCAGGGTCTATGGTACGTTTGGCATAAGGAACCTTGGAACACAAGAGCTTTTCAGTGAGAAAGCAAAAAGAGCGCATTTCGCGCACACACAAAGTGTGCGTTTTTAGAGAGAGTCGAGCTTGGGGTCGGTCTCCAAGTCCGCGTCAGTGCGCCGTGCTCGCACCGCGTGGCCCCTGGCCCCGAGCCGGGGCCACTGCGAGGCGGACTCGTTGCGAAATCCAAGTTTGCCATGCGGCCGGCGGCGTCAGATCGGCCTGTTCGGGCTGCGTGGCCCCGGCCCGCGAGCAGAACGGCCCGGGCCGCACTCCAAGTGCTGCCCTGGAAGGAGTCCGCAAGGAAGCGAACTGCTCGCGCCGAGTGGCCCCTGGCCCCGAGCGAGCCGCCGCCGTTGCCGCGCAAGCCGCGCAGGGAGGGCAGCACCGCGGCCGCGACGCGCTGCTCGGGCCGCGGCGCCCCGGCCCGCGAGCGGTGCCGCCCCTCGCGGTGCCCGCCCAGAGACTAAGTCCCAGGCGAAAACGCAACTTTTTCGCCGTAAATGTGGTCTCTGCTCGCGCCGGGCTCGTGGGGGAGCTGCTCCGAGCCCGTGGAGGCGCGAGCGACCGAGTCCGCAAATCGACCCGAGACCGACCCCACTCCCCTATAGTACGTTGGGCAAAAGGAACCCTCGAACACAAGAGCATCTCCGCGCGGATCGGAAAAGCGCGCGGTACGCCCCCGCGAAAGGGTGTTCCATTTTGAAAAAGACGGTAAAAACTCGTCGAAATTCATCGAAAGAGGGCTTCGCGACGAGTCCAGCGCACTCATTCCGGGGTCCGTATCTCGATTTTTGGCCGAGTTGTCGGGTTTTGAAAGTTGTAGTCGGAGCAGTAGTTTCTCCCAGCGGAGAAGCTCTGCTCCGACTACGGCCGGCCTTGTAGTCGGAGCAAGGTTGTAGTCGGAGGAGTCGTAGTCGGAGCAAAGTTTTAGTCGGAGCAGATTTTTAGTCGGAGCAGAGTTTTAGTCGGAGCAGATTTTTAGTCGGAGCAGAGTTTTAGTCGGAGCAATAGTTTCTCTCGTGAAATAGAAGCTTTGCTCCGACTGTAGTCGGAGCAGATTTTTAGTCGGAGCAATAGTTTCTCGCGTGAAATAGAAGCTTTGCTCCGACTGTAGTCGGAGCGGGCTATATGTTCGATTTACTCCCAAATCTTGCCCGCACTTGGAATTTAGCGGAAAAAGTCGAGTTTCTGTGATTTTTCCATGATTTTCAGACCCAAAGCGACTAGTGTCGGGATGAAGTCCGGGATGCCGGATTCAACGCAAATGCACGTATTTCATAAGTTTTCGTTAAAAAAACCTTCAAAATTCGAAAAATTCGAAAAATTCAAAAAAATTCAAAAAAATCCGAAACATCCCGGAATGACCTGAAACGGTCTTGGGACGATAAGATATCGGTTTTCCCTGACTTTTTCGGAAAAATTTGGTGTCTGTGACGATTTTCGAAAAATTGACCTTTTTTTGGAAAATTGGTTTTTGGCATTTTTGTGAACTAGAGGTCGAGGGGAGTGCAGCGCACTGGGTCCCATTCGAATCGGATGAGAATCGGCCGAGTTATTAGCGACACCAGGTTGTAGTCGGAGCAAAAGTTTCTCTGGGCAGGCCGGGCCTCGTAGTCGGAGCAAAACTGGCCTCGCCAGCGGCTAAGTCCCGACTTTCCGAGTCGAGCTAAAATGATGGTTTTTTTTCAACAAGTCTCCTCTCTGTGTGTAGTGGAGTGGATTCTGGGAGGGAACGGGGTAAAATTTATTTCACTAAGCCATTGGCAACAGGATTCCAGGCCGTAGTCGGAGCAGAAGTTTCTCTGGGCTGACTAGGCCTTGTAGTCGGAGCAAAAGTGGGCCCACCAGCGGCTAAGTCCCGAGTTTTCAAATCGAGCGAAAATGTTGATTTTTTTTTCACAAGACTCTTGCCCGTGCGTAGTGGATTGGATTCTCGGTTCGAAAAGGGCGATATTTATTTCGGTCAGCCAACGGCAACAGGATTTCAGGTAGTAGTCGGAGCAGGAGCTTCTCCCGGCCGGCATAGCCTTGTAGTCGGAGCAAAAGTGGGCCCGCCAGCGGCCAAGTCCCGAGTTTTTCAGTCGAGTGAAAATGTTGGATTCTCTGTGTGTAGTGGAGTGTATCCTGGGTGGGAGCGGGGTAAAATTTATTTTAATGCATCAGCCGTAGTCGGAGCAGCAGTTTCTCGGGGCCCGCCTTGCCTTGTAGTCGGAGCTTGTAGCTTGTAGCTGTCGCCAACGGCCACATCAGGCTGGGTACACCGGTTCCCTTCCGCACACCGAAGTTAAGCAGCCTCGAGTGCGGTTAGTACTTGGATGGGTGACCGCTTGGGAACACCGCATGTCGTTGGCTTTATTTTATTTCATTCTGCCCCACCCAGGCCCACAGACAAACTGCGGCTCCATCATGGCACATCAGACGAAACTGCGCACTTGACCAACGCACACACAGCGACACACTGCACTTCTGCCTCACTCACAGACCAGACCCTCGCACTGCCTTGCCGCACACAAGACCAACACGGCGCCCTCCTCGCCCACCGAGACCAGCGTGCCCACCACCGTGCGCGGCCTGCCCGGCCTGCGCGGCAAGCGCAGCCTGGCGCTCAGCATGCCCGGGCTGCCCGCACTGCCCACTGCCCGCACTGCCCGCACTACCCACACTGCCCGAACTGCGCGAACTGCCCGCACAGCGCGGGGCTCAGGCCCAAGTCCGCGGTGCACAGCTCGCTGCACGGCGGTACTGCCTACCCTCCGGGCGCTCCCGGCCGCCATGACCGGCAAGCTGTTCCCGCACTCGGCCCACTACCGACTGCCCAGCCGCGGGCCCGACCCAAGCCAAGCGAACCGAACAAAACCTAACCTAACCTACTGCCGCGAGTGTCGAGCCCCGCCCTCCGCCCGCCAGACTCTGACCAATCCACCGCACTTTATCTCTTCTCTCCCGGGGAAACTTTCCCACAGCCATGCGTATTTTAAATACTTTTAATTTTTGCGGCGCGCTACGCGCGCGGGCCGGGAGGGGAGTTGGGGGACCGCGCCGCCAAGCCGATCAGTCCTCGACCATCCGAATCAACTGATGCACCGTCAAAGTCCCCCTCAACGGGAAAAATCGGACAAGTGCGGCGCGACGAGGGACTGCTGCGCCAACAGCAGCAGCAGCAGCATGTCCATCATCGACTACTCCACCCCGCGCGACAAGTCTAAGGCGAAAGACCCGCGCGCCTGACGCGTGCAAGCGCAGCACCCCGCGCGTGAACACCGACTCACACGCGCACGCACGCCATGCCCAGGGGGCACGGCGTGCTGCACGGCGAGAGGGCGCCACACGACAAGGGTGCGCGCTGCACACGCAGACGCGCGGGTCGTTTTCGCAACAAGCCACACGGAGCGGAGCTGCCGCACTCCTCCCGAGTGCGTGCACACCACCACTCTCCAGCGAGGGCCGCCTTTTCGAGTCCGCTTTTTTAGCGGGAGACTAGTGATTACACAATCACGAATCTCCCAAGCGGAAGGCAGAGTCTTAACGGATCGCAGCATGAAAACTGCTCTACCGCTGACAACACCTCGCCAGGTACGTAAGTCGTCTACAAACGATTCCGAGTCCCGACTTCGAACTTGACCCTTGGTCTACTGCAAGCCGGGGGCCACGATTTCAGGTGTTCCTATTCCTGACCAAGACCGTTCCGGCACAGCACACGGCGGGGCGTAACGCGACGGCAGGGCATCAGCCACAACCGCCTAGCATAGTCACATAGACTGTGTTCGCCTTTCGACACACGGGACTCCCAGAGGTATCGTCGCCAACGACGATCTAGCGCGGATTCGGCCTTAGAGGCATTCAGGCATAATCCAACAGATGGTAGCATCGCTCCACCGGTCGATCGACCGAGGGCGTGAACCAGAGGTCTGAACAACCAGTTCCTCTCGTACTGTGGTTGATTACTATCGCAACGACATTTATAGTCATCAGAAGGGTAAAACTAACCTGTCTCACGACGGTCTAAACCCAGCTCACGTTCCCTATTTGCGGGTGAACAATCCGACGCTTGGCGAATTCTGCTTCGCAATGATAGGAAGAGCCGACATCGAAGGATCAAAAAGCGACGTCGCTATGAACGCTTGGCCGCCACAAGCCAGTTATCCCTGTGGTAATTTTTCTGACACCTCTTGCTGAAAACTCTTCAAGCCAAAAGGATCGATAGGCCTTGCTTTCGCAGTCCCTGTGCGTACTGAACATCGGGATCAAACCAGCTTTTGCCCTTTTGCTCTACGCGAGGTTTCTGTCCTCACTGAGCTGGTCTTAGGACACCCACGTTATTCTTTGATGGATGTACCGCCCCAGTCAAACTCCCCGCCTGGCAGTGTCCTCGGATCGGATCACGCAGGGAATAGCTCGGGCGTCCAGACGGGCGAACCGAGTACCGGCCTCGAACCCCCCCGAGAGAGGGCCTCGGCTTTCCCCGGCCGTATCCGCCAGTGCGCACCGATCTCTACGCTTGGCGCTAGAACGACCGCCTTCCCAAGGGGTTTGGGCCCCGAGGGGGGCGCGCTCCGCCCAACCGAGTAAGTACAACAACGATGAAAGTAGTGGTATTTCAACGGCGTGGCAAGCCACTCCCACTTATGCTACGCCCTTCATGTCGTTATACGCTGCCAAACTAAAGTCAAACTCAACAGGGTCTTCTTTCCCCACCGATTTCTGCAAGTCCGTTCCCTTGCCAGCGGTTTCGCTAGATAGTAGATAGGGACAGTGGGAATCTCGTTAATCCATTCATGCGCGTCACTAATTAGATGACGAGGCATTTGGCTACCTTAAGAGAGTCATAGTTACTCCCGCCGTTTACCCGCGCTTTTTTGAATTTCTTCACGTTGACATTCAGAGCACTGGGCAGAAATCACATTGCGTCAACACCCGCGAGGGCCATCGCAATGCTTTGTTTTAATTAGACAGTCGGATTCCCCTGGTCAGTGCCAGTTCTAAGTCGTTCTTTAGATGGTGGCCGTAGGACGCGCGGGGAACGACCGGTTGCCCGGCCGCCGTAACCCCCGACGCCCTGAAGCTTGAAAGGTCCACGGGGTAGGCCGACGCAGCGGGACCGGGATAGATCTCGCCCCGAGAGGCTCGACCGCACCCAGGCCCGGCGACGATCAAGAACCGACCGCTTCTCAAACAAGCCCGACTCACCTAGAACCTCAGAGCCAATCCTTATCCCGAAGTTACGGATCCAATTTGCCGACTTCCCTTACCTACATTTTTCTATCGACTAGAGGCTCTTCACCTTGGAGACCTGCTGCGGATATGGGTACGAACCAGATCGGACGTCCACGTGGCCCTCACCCGGATTTTCAAGGTCCGAGAGGACGCTGCCGACACCGCCGCAAGTGCGGTGCTCTTCGCGCGCTGCTCCCTATCTCCCTGCTAGAGGCTTCCAGGGAGTATGCGCACTTATACAGAAAAGATAACTCTCCCGGCAGCTCCCGACGGCGTCTCCGGGGCATGTTAGGTTACCCTGACGAGCTGTAAGGGCCCGATTGGAAACGGTTCCGATGCTGGGTTCCGGAATAGGAACCGGATTCCCTTTCGCCCGACGGCGGTCTGCACATACTTCACTTGGCGCATGATAAAGACTCGCACATCTACTTCGGATTTCTCCTAGGGCTTAGGATCGACTGACTCGTGTGCAACGGCTGTTCACACGAAACCCTTCTACCACATCAGTCCTCAAGGGCCTCTCTTGAGTATTTGCTACTACCACCAAGATCTGCACCGTCGGCGGCTCCAGGCAGGCTCACGCCCAGACCCTTCTGCGCACACCGACGCGACCGTCCTACTCGTCAGAGCTTCATGGCGGAACAAGTTCCGGCCTCTCTTGCCCTGACGGCGGAGTATAAGCACGACGCTTCAGCGCCATCCATTTTCAGGGCTAGTTGCTTCGGCAGGTGAGTTGTTACACACTCCTTAGCGGATTCCGACTTCCATGGCCACCGTCCTGCTGTCTTAAGCAACCAACGCCTTTCATGGTTTCCCATGAGCGTCGATTTAGGCGCTTTAACTCCGCGTTTGGTTCATCCCACAGCGCCAGTTCTGCTTACCAAAATTGGCCCACTTGGCACTCTGATCCGAAATCGCGCGGCTTCACTTAAGCAAGCCGGCGTTCTCACCCATTTAAAGTTTGAGAATAGGTTGAGGTCGTTTCGGCCCCAAGGCCTCTAATCATTCGCTTTACCGGATGAGACTCTTTCATCCGAGCGCCAGCTATCCTGAGGGAAACTTCGGACGGAACCAGCTACTAGATGGTTCGATTAGTCTTTCGCCCCTATACGCAGCTCCGACGATCGATTTGCACGTCAGAATCGCTACGGACCTCCATCAGGGTTTCCCCTGACTTCGTCCTGGCCACGCATAGTTCACCATCTTTCGGGTCCCAACGTGTACGCTCTGGGTGCGCCACTTCTCAGAGAGAATGAGACGCCCCGGGGTTGCGGGCCGCCCGGTTAAGGAACGGCCATCACCCCTAAGCCGGCAAGCCGGCCTTCACTTTCATTTCGCCTTTAGGTTTCGCAGAGCCCAATGACTCGCGCACATGTTAGACTCCTTGGTCCGTGTTTCAAGACGGGTCGGACGAGTATCGAAAGCAGTAGCGCCGCAGACCGGGTACGAACCTGTCCGAGTACAGCCCGTTGCGGGCATCGGACGCAACCTCTGTGCGGTCCCTTCCCAAGCTTTGATACCGTCGAGCGCCGATCAGGACACCCCGGGTCCGCGCACGGCAACGGCGAGACGAGCCCACCGCCCCGGCACGGGCTCCACCAGGGGCCACGATCGGTCGATCCCAACGGGTCGCGACGTCCTACTAGGGGAGAAGTGCAGCCCACCGCACCGGACAGATACCGTCGAGCCGAGTGAATACGGAGCAAACAGAGCAGCCCGAGAGCCCTCCGCCGACCGCACCATCTGAACCCGCCGGCCACCAGCACGGATAGGCCTGAATCTCCCCATTCGGACTTTTCGATCTCGTCCGTTTACACCACCTCAGTTTCACGTACTCTTGAACTCTCTCTTCAAAGTTCTTTTCACCTTTCCCTCACGGTACTTGTGTGCTATCGGTCTCGTGGTTGTATTTAGCCTTAGATGGAGTTTACCACCCACTTAGGTCTGCACTCTCAAGCAAACCGACTCTAAGGAGAGGCCCACACGGCGAACGCTTCTGCTCTACGGGCCTGTCACCCTCTGTGTGGCCCCATTCAAGTTGGACTTGAGCGAGCCGCGATGCGCCGTGTTGACGGACCCTCCCAAACGCTACATTTCCCGCCGAGCGAGGCCCGGGGGATTCAGCGCTGGGCTTTTCCCTGTTCGCTCGCCGCTACTGAGGGAATCCTTGTTAGTTTCTTTTCCTCCCCTTAGTAATATGCTTAAATTCAGGGGGTAGTCTCACCTGAACTGAGGTCGTGATAGCGAATCGCCCTGGGAGACGAAACACTTCTCGCTTAGCAACGAAAAAAAAAGAGTATTCCCACGGCGCCGTGTGCAAATGCGCCCGAGACTTCCGCACTCGGCCGCCCGCTCGGATCTTTGTCCCGGAGGGACCACTGTGCTCAGGCAAACTGGACGCAGCACCGCGTTTATCGAATCGAAAACGGGCGCACGCGACCGACGTTGCCGTCAGACCCAAGCGGACGAGAGAAGTCGACCCGGTTGTGAGCACAAGACACACAGACCGTGAGAAACCCACTCGGTTAGCTTCCGTGCAGCGATTTTGGTGGGACGACGCGAACGCCGAGCCCACACTCACGAATTTTAAGAGGACCACGCCGAAGCGCGGAGACCTCCAATCTCGTCCTCCTCCCGAGAGAGAAAGGACAGTCTGGTCGTTGAGTTTGGTCAACCGACCCTCAGTCAGGTGTGGCCCAGGAACAAGTCCTAGGGCCGCAATGTGCGTTCGAAATGTCGATGTTCATGTGTCCTGCAGTTCACATGTCAACGCGCAATTAGCTGCGTTCTTCATCGACCCACGAGCCAAGGGATCCACTGAGATGGTTTGTATTTTTAAAACATTTGACGCCTTTCTCTTTGCCGCGCGGCCTTCACTATGGCGTTGCAGCGCGGATAATCGTGCGACTTTTTCTTTCAGGTGGACTTACTAGTAAAACAGAGGACCAGCTAGTCGGCTCGGTATTCTCCGCCGAGACCCGACGATTTCTCCAAAAGCCGCTCATACTCAGAGCTCGCGGAAAAAAAATGAGCGCTCTGTGACACGCACACGGGACGCCCGCACAACACCGACGACAACAACTCCCGCTCATGGTTTGCCCCGCCGGGGTCCGCTAGTGCGGGGCAAAGAGAGTTGTTGCATCGGTGTGCACACGCGGCACCGCGCACGGCACAGAGCGCTGACACTCATCGACCGCTCGCTCAAGACTTTTCGGATACTCTCGTCTCGCTCGGAGAGAATATTTTCACATCACTGGGCGAGCCTTTCGCCAGAGCATCTCCAATCCGAATGTCCGCACGGGACTTAGACGGTACAAGGCGACATGGAATCGCTTCGGCGCGAAAGAGGACGGGCCCCGTAGGGCGAGTCTTCTCGCTTTAAAATCAACTCACCACTACTGCGGCGCCCGCACGGCACGCCCCGGTCGCAGCTCTGGTGGTGGTGCGAGCACTCGTACCACGCAACGCGGCGTGGAAGAGGCATCTCTGTTTGCACCACCGAGCGACCGGCGCCTACTCGCACTCAGGGCCACGGGTGTTTTCGTCCGATACCGAAGCTTCGTCAGACTCTCTCTCAGAGTCCTCTACACGGTCACCTGTCCCAATTCCCTCCAGCCAACAGAACCGCGGCACGAGTATTTCTCACTGCGTCGTGCGCGATCGGGCCGAGGATAGGAATACGAGGGACGCTTTGCGTTTACGAGTGCGACCATCGGGTGCCAGAGGCCCACAAGGCCTTGCCCGGCCCCCTCGAGCGGTCCGTCTCGTCTCAATTTTTAAAGTTTTTTTTCCATAAACACTGTGCAGTGAGTACGGTAATGATCCTTCCGCAGGTTCACCTACGGAAACCTTGTTACGACTTTTACTTCCTCTAAATGATCAAGTTTGGTCATCTTTCCGGCAGCAGCGGCGATCCCGAAGGAACACCGCGCGCCAGTCCGAAGACCTCACTAAATCATTCAATCGGTAGTAGCGACGGGCGGTGTGTACAAAGGGCAGGGACGTAATCAAGGCGTGCTAATGACACGCCTTTACTGGGAATTCCTCGTTCATGGGGAACAATTTCAAGCCCCAATCCCAAGCACGAAGGTGGTTCAGCGGGTTACCCGGACCTTTCGGCCAGGGAGGACACGCTGATACCTTCATTGTAGCGCGCGTGCGGCCCAGAACATCTAAGGGCATCACAGACCTGTTATTGCTCAATCTCGTGCGGCTAGAAGCCGCCTGTCCCTCTAAGAAGATTTGTCTTCGCCGGCTGCAACAAGGGAAGCCGGAAACGACTAGTTAGCAGGCTAGAGTCTCGTTCGTTATCGCAATTAAGCAGACAAATCGCTCCACCAACTAAGAACGGCCATGCACCACCACCCACTGAATCAAGAAAGAGCTCTCAATCTGTCAATCCTTCCAGTGTCCGGGCCTGGTGAGGTTTCCCGTGTTGAGTCAAATTAAGCCGCAGGCTCCACTCCTGGTGGTGCCCTTCCGTCAATTCCTTTAAGTTTCAGCTTTGCAACCATACTTCCCCCGGAACCCAAAAGCTTTGGTTTCCCGGAAGCTGCCTGCTAAGTCATCAAAGGAACTTTAGCAGATCGCTAGCTGGCATCGTTTATGGTCAGAACTAGGGCGGTATCTGATCGCCTTCGAACCTCTGACTTTCGTTCTTGATCAACGAGAACATCCTTGGCAAATGCTTTCGCTTCGGTCCGTCTTGCGACGATCCAAGAATTTCACCTCTAACGTCGCAATACGAATGCCCCCGCCTGTCTCCATTAATCATTACCTCTGGTTCCGAAAACCAACAAAATAGAACCGAGGTCCTATTCCATTATTCCATGCACTAGCATTCAGGCAATATCCAGCCTGCTTGAAGCACTCTAATTTGTTCAAAGTAAACGTGCCGGCCCACCTCGACACTCAATGAAGAGCACCGCGACGGGATTGAATCGGCGCCGGCCACGCGAAACCTTGCGGCAACACGCACCTGCACGCCACCGGCAGGACGTCCCGCATCGCGCCAGTTTGACACCGACGGGCGGTGAACCGGCGGTGCGGGACACAGATCCAACTACGAGCTTTTTAACCGCAACAACTTTAATATACGCTATTGGAGCTGGAATTACCGCGGCTGCTGGCACCAGACTTGCCCTCCAATTGATACTCCTTAAAGGATTTAAAGTGTAGTCATTCCGATTACGGGGCCTCGGATGAGTCCCGTATCGTTATCTTTCGTCACTACCTCCCCGAGCCGGGAGTGGGTAATTTGCGCGCCTGCTGCCTTCCTTGGATGTGGTAGCCGTTTCTCAGGCTCCCTCTCCGGAATCGAACCCTGATTCCCCGTTACCCGTTACAACCATGGTAGGCGCAGAACCTACCATCGACAGTTGATAAGGCAGACATTTGAAAGATGCGTCGCCGGCACGAGGGCCGTGCGATCAGCCCAAAGTTATTCAGAGTCACCAGACTGCACGATGGCCGAAGCCACCGATTGGTTTTGATCTAATAAAAGCGTCCCTTCCGTCTCCGGTCGGGACTCTGTTGGCATGTATTAGCTCCAGTATTTCCGCAGTTATCCATGTAACTGAGTACGATCTATTGAACCATAACTGATATAATGAGCCTTCCGCGGTTTCACCTTAATGTGGCTTGCACTTAGACATGCATGGCTTAATCTTTGAGACAAGCATATGACTACTGGCAGGATCAACCAGGTAGCTGTCGTCCACCCCAGCGCGCCGGACCGAGATCCGGCCCGCTGACAAGGTTTCGTGAGCGTCTGTTGGTTGCGGACACCGGGTCGACCCCCGGCGAGTCCCAGACTCAGCTTGGATTTTTTGATTATCGTTCGAGCCCACGGCACGAGGCGACACACTCGCACGGAGACGGACCACGACTTTGAACTCTGAGGCGGGCAGCACTTCCATCGCGCATAAAACTCATGGTGCGTGAGGAGCGAAACATATCCCGCAGTGGGCCATCGGATCCGTGCGCGCGTGCGTCAAGCACCGCAGAACTCTTGCAATATTTCAGAGAGAGAGAGAATCTTGGTTCTCTTATTTTTAGCTTCGACCTTCTCCGTCTGACTCGTCGGTATAAACCGTTCGTCGTAGAAGAGGCGTGCATTGCAATATTTTCGCTCGGAGAGCGGAGAGTCAATGAAGCCCGCAGGCAATATTTTTCATCTCTTGTCCGCCTCTCGACCGTGCCACAGGCGGCAGAGGGCCGCGGACGTGCTGTGCGGAGGGAGCATTTGCACATTTTTGTTCTATTCGAGCACCGCGGGCGTCCGAAAACGCCGTGCGCGGCCTGTCCTCTCTACGCGACTCACACTTTGCGTGACATTTATGAGGCCATTCCGTAAAAAACCCTCGTGCGATTTCGACCGCTAAAATGCGCGTCGCCGCAGTCAGCGGGGAACCGACTCCTAGAGCCGTGCGTCAGGGCATAGACGTACGTACGCTGTCCGCTCACTACAAGCTTCTCGCGCAGCACCTACACCTGAGGAGACCCTCCGAGGTCCGGACGCCAAATCTGGTGACGGAATGAAATCCTCTTTTATGTCCGCAATATCTCTGGGGTGGAGAGCGAGAGGAACTGTACCGGTCATTTGCCGTGAAGGAGACGCAGACACTACCAGGCCGAGAATAGCACGCACGATTTGGCGATCTTTCGGTTGGAGTCGAAGAACTCGGTCCGTCCTACAGGATCACGCACGTATACTGCTTCACAGCTCACTGGGCGCCAGCGCTCTGATTAGGCGTTTCAACAGGCTCTGAGGCGTGACGAGAAAAGGATCCGAAGACGGGAACTCAATTCGCCGGTATCACGCAGCTCGACGACCGAAATCATCGAGCCAGCCTGCGGTCGACTCTTTTGTCCGGGAAGCGACACAAACCCGTAATTTCTGCATATAGCCGGTACACCGAAAGAGCGTTGCTCCCGCAGTATAGAGGCCGCAGAAAGTGCGATAGCTACCGCTAAATGACTGCCCGGGACGCATCCAGGGTCGGCATTCAGCGGCAACGTAAAGCACTTTTTTTTCTTGACGCCGCGCGTTGCGAGAACTTTCACCGGGCAAGTCACAGTTTCATTCTCGGCTAACGTCGCGCTCAGTGGCATCAGCTTTGACCATTGCTCTGCCCGGGACGCATCCAGGGTCTATAGTACGTTTGGCAAAAGGAACCTTCGAACACAAGAGCTTTTGGCATCGAGCTATCGAAAGATCGCGATTCGCCCTGTCGAAAAGTGACTAGCAACTCTGGTTTCACGGCAGTTTCGAAAAATCGTCGTGAGATCCAGTCACTGTGACAGTACGGTCGGCACTACTCGCCCGGGACGCATCCAGGGTCTATAGTACGCTTGGCAAAAGGAACCTTCGAACACAAGAGGCTTTCGCAACTCGCACCGAAAAGCTCGCGATTCACCGCGCTGGAAAGCGTATGAGAGAGACCCGTATCGTTGATACCGCATCGCCAAAGGAAGAGCAACACCCGAGGCACTCGGGACATCTCGACGGGCGACGGGCCAGAACGACGTATCTGTCAGTAGCGCGCACAGCATGCACGAAACCGTCAGCAGTCTCTCTCGCGACTATCACAGCGTGACCGTTTTGCTTTGCCCGGGACGCATCCAGGGTCTATGGTACGTTTGGCATAAGGAACCTTGGAACACAAGAGCTTTTCAGTGAGAAAGCAAAAAGAGCGCATTTCGCGCACACACAAAGTGTGCGTTTTTAGAGAGAGTCGAGCTTGGGGTCGGTCTCCAAGTCCGCGTCAGTGCGCCGTGCTCGCACCGCGTGGCCCCTGGCCCCGAGCCGGGGCCACTGCGAGGCGGACTCGTTGCGAAATCCAAGTTTGCCATGCGGCCGGCGGCGTCAGATCGGCCTGTTCGGGCTGCGTGGCCCCGGCCCGCGAGCAGAACGGCCCGGGCCGCACTCCAAGTGCTGCCCTGGAAGGAGTCCGCAAGGAAGCGAACTGCTCGCGCCGAGTGGCCCCTGGCCCCGAGCGAGCCGCCGCCGTTGCCGCGCAAGCCGCGCAGGGAGGGCAGCACCGCGGCCGCGACGCGCTGCTCGGGCCGCGGCGCCCCGGCCCGCGAGCGGTGCCGCCCCTCGCGGTGCCCGCCCAGAGACTAAGTCCCAGGCGAAAACGCAACTTTTTCGCCGTAAATATGGTCTCTGCTCGCGCCGGGCTCGTGGGGGAGCTGCTCCGAGCCCGTGGAGGCGCGAGCGACCGAGTCCGCAAATCGACCCGAGACCGACCCCACTCCCCTATAGTACGTTGGGCAAAAGGAACCCTCGAACACAAGAGCATCTCCGCGCGGATCGGAAAAGCGCGCGGTACGCCCCCGCGAAAGGGTGTTCCATTTTGAAAAAGACGGTAAAAACTCGTCGAAATTCATCGAAAGAGGGCTTCGCGACGAGTCCAGCGCACTCATTCCGGGGTCCGTATCTCGATTTTTGGCCGAGTTGTCGGGTTTTGAAAGTTGTAGTCGGAGCAGTAGTTTCTCCCAGCGGAGAAGCTCTGCTCCGACTACGGCCGGCCTTGTAGTCGGAGCAAGGTTGTAGTCGGAGGAGTCGTAGTCGGAGCAAAGTTTTAGTCGGAGCAGATTTTTAGTCGGAGCAGAGTTTTAGTCGGAGCAGATTTTTAGTCGGAGCAGAGTTTTAGTCGGAGCAATAGTTTCTCTCGTGAAATAGAAGCTTTGCTCCGACTGTAGTCGGAGCAGATTTTTAGTCGGAGCAATAGTTTCTCGCGTGAAATAGAAGCTTTGCTCCGACTGTAGTCGGAGCGGGCTATATGTTCGATTTACTCCCAAATCTTGCCCGCACTTGGAATTTAGCGGAAAAAGTCGAGTTTCTGTGATTTTTCCATGATTTTCAGACCCAAAGCGACTAGTGTCGGGATGAAGTCCGGGATGCCGGATTCAACGCAAATGCACGTATTTCATAAGTTTTCGTTAAAAAAACCTTCAAAATTCGAAAAATTCGAAAAATTCAAAAAAATTCAAAAAAATCCGAAACATCCCGGAATGACCTGAAACGGTCTTGGGACGATAAGATATCGGTTTTCCCTGACTTTTTCGGAAAAAGTTGGTGTCTGTGACGATTTTCGAAAAATTGACCTTTTTTTGGAAAATTGGTTTTTGGCATTTTTGTGAACTAGAGGTCGAGGGGAGTGCAGCGCACTGGGTCCCATTCGAATCGGATGAGAATCGGCCGAGTTATTAGCGACACCAGGTTGTAGTCGGAGCAAAAGTTTCTCTGGGCAGGCCGGGCCTCGTAGTCGGAGCAAAACTGGCCTCGCCAGCGGCTAAGTCCCGACTTTCCGAGTCGAGCTAAAATGATGGTTTTTTTTCAACAAGTCTCCTCTCTGTGTGTAGTGGAGTGGATTCTGGGAGGGAACGGGGTAAAATTTATTTCACTAAGCCATTGGCAACAGGATTCCAGGCCGTAGTCGGAGCAGAAGTTTCTCTGGGCTGACTAGGCCTTGTAGTCGGAGCAAAAGTGGGCCCGCCAGTAAGTTTTCAAATCGAGCGAAAATGTTGATTTTTTTTTCACAAGACTCTTGCCCGTGCGTAGTGGAGTGGATTCTCGGTTCGAAAAGGGCGATATTTATTTCGGTCAGCCAACGGCAACAGGATTTCAGGTAGTAGTCGGAGCAGGAGCTTCTCCCGGCCGGCATAGCCTTGTAGTCGGAGCAAAAGTGGGCCCGCCAGCGGCCAAGTCCCGAGTTTTTCAGTCGAGTGAAAATGTTGGATTCTCTGTGTGTAGTGGAGTGTATCCTGGGTGGGAGCGGGGTAAAATTTATTTTAATGCATCAGCCGTAGTCGGAGCAGCAGTTTCTCGGGGCCCGCCTTGCCTTGTAGTCGGAGCTTGTAGCTTGTAGCTGTCGCCAACGGCCACATCAGGCTGGGTACACCGGTTCCCTTCCGCACACCGAAGTTAAGCAGCCTCGAGTGCGGTTAGTACTTGGATGGGTGACCGCTTGGGAACACCGCATGTCGTTGGCTTTATTTTATTTCATTCTGC
The DNA here is from genome assembly GCA_033070095.1 of Escallonia herrerae. Classification (NCBI taxonomy): domain Eukaryota; kingdom Viridiplantae; phylum Streptophyta; class Magnoliopsida; order Escalloniales; family Escalloniaceae; genus Escallonia; species Escallonia herrerae. The sequence continues at coordinate 25,796 of JAVXUP010004652.1, forward strand.
CCCACCCAGGCCCACAGACAAACTGCGGCTCCATCATGGCACATCAGACGAAACTGCGCACTTGACCAACGCACACACAGCGACACACTGCACTTCTGCCTCACTCACAGACCAGACCCTCGCACCGCCTTGCCGCACACAAGACCAACACGGCGCCCTCCTCGCCCACCGAGACCAGCGTGCCCACCACCGTGCGCGGCCTGCCCGGCCTGCGCGGCAAGCGCAGCCTGGCGCTCAGCATGCCCGGGCTGCCCGCACTGCCGGCACTGCCCGTACTGCCCGCACTGCCCGCACTACTGCACACTGCCCGCACTACCCACACTGCCCGAACTGCGCGAACTGCCCGCACAGCGCGGGGCTCAGGCCCAAGTCCGCGGTGCACAGCTTGCTGCACGGCGGTACTGCCTACCCTCCGGGCGCTCCCGGCCGCCATGACCGGCAAGCTGTTCCCGCACTCGGCCCACTACCGACTGCCCAGCCGCGGTCCCGACCCAAGCCAAGCGAACCGAACAAAACCTAACCTAACCTACTGCCGCGAGTGTCGAGCCCCGCCCTTCGCCCGCCAGACTCTGACCAATCCACCGCACTTTATCTCTTCTCTCCCGGGGAAACTTTCCCACAGCCATGCGTATTTTAAATACTTTTAATTTTTGCGGCGCGCTACGCGCGCGGGCCGGGAGGGGAGTTGGGGGACCGCGCCGCCAAGCCGATCAGTCCTCGACCATCCGAATCAACTGATGCACCGTCAAAGTCCCCCTCAACGGGAAAAATCGGAGAAGTGCGGCGCGACGAGGGACTGCTGCGCCAACAGCAGCAGCAGCAGCATGTCCATCATCGACTACTCCACCCCGCGCGACAAGTCTAAGGCGAAAGACCCGCGCGCCTGACGCGTGCAAGCGCAGCACCCCGCGCGTGAACACCGACTCACACGCGCACGCACGCCATGCCCAGGGGGCACGGCGTGCTGCACGGCGAGAGGGCGCCACACGACAAGGGTGCGCGCTGCACACGCAGACGCGCGGGTCGTTTTCGCAACAAGCCACACGGAGCGGAGCTGCCGCACTCCTCCTGAGTGCGTGCACACCACCACTCTCCAGCGAGGGCCGCCTTTTCGAGTCCGCTTTTTTAGCGGGAGACTAGTGATTACACAATCACGAATCTCCCAAGCGGAAGGCAGAGTCTTAACGGATCGCAGCATGAAAACTGCTCTACCGCTGACAACACCTCGCCAGGTACGTAAGTCGTCTACAAACGATTCCGAGTCCCGACTTCGAACTTGACCCTTGGTCTACTGCAAGCCGGGGGCCACGATTTCAGGTGTTCCTATTCCTGACCAAGACCGTTCCGGCACAGCACACGGCGGGGCGTAACGCGACGGCAGGGCATCAGCCACAACCGCCTAGCATAGTCACATAGACTGTGTTCGCCTTTCGACACACGGGACTCCCAGAGGTATCGTCGCCAACGACGATCTAGCGCGGATTCGGCCTTAGAGGCATTCAGGCATAATCCAACAGATGGTAGCATCGCTCCACCGGTCGATCGACCGAGGGCGTGAACCAGAGGTCTGAACAACCAGTTCCTCTCGTACTGTGGTTGATTACTATCGCAACGACATTTATAGTCATCAGAAGGGTAAAACTAACCTGTCTCACGACGGTCTAAACCCAGCTCACGTTCCCTATTTGCGGGTGAACAATCCGACGCTTGGCGAATTCTGCTTCGCAATGATAGGAAGAGCCGACATCGAAGGATCAAAAAGCGACGTCGCTATGAACGCTTGGCCGCCACAAGCCAGTTATCCCTGTGGTAATTTTTCTGACACCTCTTGCTGAAAACTCTTCAAGCCAAAAGGATCGATAGGCCTTGCTTTCGCAGTCCCTGTGCGTACTGAACATCGGGATCAAACCAGCTTTTGCCCTTTTGCTCTACGCGAGGTTTCTGTCCTCACTGAGCTGGTCTTAGGACACCCACGTTATTCTTTGATGGATGTACCGCCCCAGTCAAACTCCCCGCCTGGCAGTGTCCTCGGATCGGATCACGCAGGGAATAGCTCGGGCGTCCAGACGGGCGAACCGAGTACCGGCCTCGAACCCCCCCGAGAGGGCCTCGGCTTTCCCCGGCCGTATCCGCCAGTGCGCACCGATCTCTACGCTTGGCGCTAGAACGACCGCCTTCCCAAGGGGTTTGGGCCCCGAGGGGGCGCGCTCCGCCCAACCGAGTAAGTACAACAACGATGAAAGTAGTGGTATTTCAACGGCGTGGCAAGCCACTCCCACTTATGCTACGCCCTTCATGTCGTTATACGCTGCCAAACTAAAGTCAAACTCAACAGGGTCT